>JAIVFH010000247.1:0-39931 GCA_025765595.1 Obelidium mucronatum | reverse complement strand
GCATTATTGTCCCATAAGCTCCGTACGTAATCGGTGGGTATTTTGGTGTTAAATCGCGGTGAAATGGTGGAATCCAAGGGTTATTGATGTCATTGGGAGTACAGGGTTTCATTCGACTTTCGATGCCGCAACACAACTGTCCAAATCGAATTCTTTTTCTTGACAGTTTTTCGCGTCTTGTCAGCAGCAATGCTACTGGCTGCATTGCGAGGTAATGGTGGGGATCCTCCTTCCCTGAATTCGTTTTGTATCCTGAACGCGATTTCCAAGATACCTTCTTCAATAAGGATGTAAAGAGCATGGTCAACTGATGACCTGAAAACAGAGCTGCCATCAACGGGTCTAAGGGATAGACATCCGCGGCAGCGGTGTTCATTCACGATGACAAGTATTTTTTTTTAGAATCGACACGACGTGTTCTGCCACTCTTGAAAGAACCGTTGAAAAAGCAATTGAAAGAACGAATCATTGGATATATTATGTTCTCAATAATAGAAGGCTACAATTAAACGTAAGAAGAGGGCGAGGGGGTTTACTTTGTACAAAAGCAACAGATTAAATATGAGGTCATTCTGAAGCAGGAGAGGAGACTTGGCGGCAGCCTTTCGGGGTTTCCGTTTTTTTTTCGGTTTTATAGGATCTCTTCAGGGAGATGTGGCGCCAATGTTGTCATTATGAAGTTCGAGATCAAAACTTGCTGATGCATCGGTTTCTTTTCCGATGACAATTTGTGAAAAGATATCATATCTAAGCAACGAGAGAAATAAGTAAATTATTTTCTTTTTTCTGCATGCCGAAAAAGCAAATTTTACTTACAGAGTTCACGATAAGAGTAGGTAACTCGGCATCATTCAGTGTTAGAGCAGATTGGGTTCCAGCACCTAAAAAACAATAGACAAATCGTTAGCACGCGAGCTTCAATAAAGCAGCCGCACTATTAAACTAAACACTCAACTGTAAGATGAATCGCTTGATATCCGTTTCATTTCTTCATAAGAAGGAATATCGAGAACCTCGACTTGATGGTTGGAAGATTTGGAGTCTTCCAGACAGAGGCTGAAGCGGCTCGAAGTGCTGTCGTCCAGCGTCAGCTCATCTTCCGACTTTTCTTCAAACGAATACAATGACGAAGCGTCTGAACAGATTGATTCGCGATCCGATTCAACATTGAGAGTTGAGAGGAAGAGAATGAAGTAGAGGGTGTGGTTGGCGACAGTGGCGTCAATGTTGGTGTTTTGGAGGCCGATGTCGTCGCAGACGCAGCACTGACAGGTCTTGCTGTTTTGCTTCTTGGCAGAGGCTGCAATCTGGTTTGCCTTCGCCTTTGATTTGTGGCTGTTCTTCTTGCTGCTCGAGAAGCTGGAGAAGAGTCTGCTGATGGGATTACTGTCCTTGACAGGTTTGGCATCGACAAGATGAACTCGGAGGTAGAGATGACTGACATTTCTTTTTAATGCGAGGATACTGGTGAGAGGGATTTTTTTTTTTTGGTTTGACGTTTTGCTTTTATAGAAGTAAGACGCAATTGTTGTTGGGGGGATAGACACAAAAATCGGCTTGAGAGCACAAGCAAATTGGCATTCGAAATCAGAAACCCTACTTTCCTTATCGTGAACACAACCGTGGCAAAGCAACAATTAATAACGAACTCTTTATTACCAGACTATAAATGAACTAAACGAATGCACGTATTATAGTATGTTTAAAAATATGAATTTAAAATTCTGGCCATAGACACATCTTCGTTTACGATTATCCGGAATTCAGAGGGAGCTTTCGCCAAAATACTTCCGATGTGTAATTGCTGGAGTAACGGACGGTTTTCAAAATGAAGCTTCTCGTGAGAAATCCGGCCTTATTCATTAATCAATGGCACAAAGAGATGTTTAATTGAGCCACACTAAGTAAAAAAAAAGTGTCTACCCACAAATTCACGAACAGCACGCCTGGAAATCACTGTGAAATCGAAAGAACATGGCTTAGACACTGAGGCTGACAGTTTGTTTTTATCTAGTTCAATCGAATAAGGTTGGAATCCAAACAACAGACACAATAACACAAGAATTGCTGACTCAAACCATTATCCTTGGACAAGCAGCCCTCAATTAATGTCGATATTCCGGATGAAGAATCGGATAAGCCATCGGAGTCCTCGTCGGCTTCCGCACCAGGAATTTCAGCACAAGGATCGGTACCGGACTGGTCCTGAAGAGCGCCAAGATTTCGCATTCCCAAAATCAGAGGTACTTTACTTGTCGATATCCCGAGTGATGAAGATGTCCAAGATTCCACACTCTCTGCACTCTCTCGGCGCTCCCGGACACTACTAGGTCGATCCGCAGCATTATAGATATGAAATACATCTTCCCAAAACGCTTCCACTTTGGGCGGAGAAGTGCTCAACCTCAGGTTTTGGCGCTCTGGATTCGCAACCGCCGTCAATGGCAGGGCTCGTAACGCCGAAACGGATGCCGGGTTTGAATTCATTCCAACTTGTTCCTCCATCTCGTCATGATCGTTAAGACATAGCTCGGTAAAACGAGGGGGGGGAATACGATGCGTTAAACCTCCTTGCCTCATCCATTCGATTTTAGGAAGCGATTCCTTTCGCTTTGGAGGCACAACATCATCCGTTTCCTCAATAATAAACTGATTATTAAACTCTTGCCGTTTGTGTTCATGGACGGAATCATCCGTGGTTTCAACGTGAAAGAACCTTGTGGGTGAAGGCGATGAGCGACTTCTTCCAGAGTCGGACCGGGCCGTATCCAGCGTTCCTGTTTCGAACGACGACTTTAGGCTGATGCTGGAAGTTCTTTTCTTTACGGTTCGTCTTGGGGGGGTAGGTCCTCGATTTGTCGGAATAGATGGCCTTTCAATTCCCAGATTTGTTGTAAGAGGAGGGTGTATTAGCTGTTCATTCAAATTGATTGAATTTAAGGCTGGTCTGAGGTTGGGCTTGACCAACAAAAGTGCTGGATATTGGATTGGTTTGGCAATCTTCTCTCCGGCGCTGTGACCACAGCATGACAAATCAGATTTCAGAGCAAACGATTTCGTTATAGAGCTGATAAATGACTGCTTCTGGGTCGATGGAAGCTGTTGCTGCTGTTGTTGTGGGTGTTGTGGTTGGACGTGAGTGGTAAACTCATCACCGCCTCCGCCGGCAAAGAACTTCTTCTTGGATCGAGTAAGAATGATGGTCGATGCATCATTCGAAGAGCTTGAGTAGCCAGACCGGAGAGATGCATCTGTCCGAGTTGTTCTTGACATAATAAGGGAGTGAGCGTGGGATCGCCAATGGTTGTAATTTGAGGGAAAATTTTCACTACTTGAATAATCCCACATTAACGCGATGAGAAATGATACACTTAATTATATTCATGATGATATACACACGGATATCAAGGCGCAGAGAAGAAGAAGAAAGAGGCTTAAAGGTTTGACATTAGGTTCTGGATAAGAACCATCTCAATAAGAGGTCGTTTCTTGTTTGACAGCTTTTGAAAAGAAACCCAATCTAAAGAACAGCGACTACTTTGGGACAATTCTTGGAAGAAGTGAAAAAAGTAATCACCTATATATTCAGTAGGATCCTCGTCTTGTTCTGGTCGTGAAGGAACATCTGTGGGTGACGAATAAGGAGTTGCTGGTTCAATTATCTTGCTGATTGCTCTCGAGAGTGCTTTGAATTCAGTTTTCGATAGTACTGGTATAGCCGAAGGCGCAGCATTATACAGAATCAAGTCCATACCATCAGTCGCATTCACTGCAATGAACTCAGATGGGAAATGAGATTTGGTCGCTTTTGAAGGGTGTGATTGTTTGTTGATGCTGAAGAGTGGCTGAGGTGTGGTGGAATCTTCATCGGACTCTGAATCCTCTGAATCTGTCGATGAGCGAGTCATGCTTAGAATGGAGTTTTCTGAATTCTTTGGAACCACTGCGAGCTTCGATTTGGCTCTATGGCTTGAGATAGATGGCCACAACGTCTTTCCTTGCTTGGAACTCGCAGTGTCTTTTGTCTTTGGCCAGAGCGACTTGAAGGAAGGCATTCGAGTGTGGAGAACCATGATTTGAATTGAGAGTGACTGACTGACTGAGTGGTGTTCTTTTTTTGAGAGGCTGAGCTTGGTTGGAAGTTTAAAAACGTGATTTGTAAGGAATTCGCCCAGACTCAGTTTTGGACTCAGATTGTGTCAGGTTCGATTTGCAGCGGACTCAGCAACAAAGCAGCGTAGACACAGTTTTCTTTCAATAAATAGCTTGTTTATTTAGGTATAGAATTCTTTAACTTGTTTCTCATTATTCCATAGGACACAACTACAGGTTAAGGAGTTTCTCATTTTTCCATAGGACAATACTACAGGCTTGTTATGAGACGAGCAATGAGTAACTGTTGCACCATAGGTCGGTCTTTTTCGTCCAATTTGTCGTATGATATGTGAGCTTTCATGGGGTTCAGTTAAACAACACGCCAACCACTACACAAAGACAAATAAAGCAAATACCTAAATAATAACCCATAAATTCCTTCACAACCTTTTTTCCGAAGCGGGGTGGCAAATCACCATCTACTGATGATCTCAATCCCATCACAGATTCTGAATACGCTCGTTTCAAAGTCGCTACATCAGAGAGTGACGATCGCACATCTTCTACAGGCTCCTCTTGCTGTTCATATTGATATGAGCTTCCGCCTGAAAGGAGTTCATTCCTTAGCCTGTCGAATCCCTTATCATCTTCGCTATCACTCTCATCGCTCTCTGCCAACAGCATAGGGACACCGACTTGATTTGATCCATTTAGAAGCGTCACAGGAATCCCAACTGTTTGAAGTGAATCGTTGTCACTATTGACGACTTGAAGCTTGGTTTCACTGTCGACAGAAGTTCGACCACTCCATTTGCCAGCACTACTTTGGGTCCCACTTTGAAACAGGGCTTTGAATGTAGCGAGACCCTTGTCCTTAATATTGGTCAGAGTAGTCTTTGATGACGACGTGGTAGATGTTGAATCATAGTTGTGATGAGCTGTTGCTGAAGGCATTTATTTTTATTTTTTTTGCATGTGTTTTCCTCAAAGTCAATTACAGCTTGGACTCAAGCAATCAAAACTAAAGATACTGAATAGCCCATGAACTGGTGAATGAAATAGTATGAAGTTGGCGTGCGAGCTTTTATTATACGATTGTTTGAAAACGAAAAGTGGCTAAGTACAAAACTGAACAAACAAGGAATTAGCTGGGATCAGTCCAGCAATTCAACAATAAATGATGCAACAAGAAGTTGTTGCAAAAGAGGCCTTGCGGTCTGTCGTAGTTTCTCATATGAGAGGTCTTCTACAAAAGAAAAAGGAAGAAACGTCAGGCTTTTTCGAAAGGGTGGAGGAGCTGTAAAATGAAGATGGAGACTTACTCAGATATGCCTTATCGATTTCGCCTCCAGACAGACTTGGGTCTCTCTTCATCAAGATTCTCGGCTTTGATGCCGAGCGGGGCTGCGATCGCTTCGATTTCCTTCCTGGAATTCTCATAGAAGCATCTGGGTCGTTGGAGAGAAGCATGTGCGCAAGGCTTTGCAGTGAGTGGTCCTCGACGTCTACACTCAATCGATGGTGAGTCCGGCGGTGATCCACGCTCTGCGATCTCCGCTTCGGGTGTTTCTCTTCAGAAGAGAAAGCTGCTAGAGACTCTGGTGGGGGAGAAGCAGCTCTGTCTCTGACGCTGTTTGGGATTTGCTTGACAGGAGTTGACTCTTTGGTGCCAACTTGATTAATAGGCGTAGACGCATTCGGGACGGGAGACCAAAGGGATTTGAGCTTCGCCATTCCCTTGGCTTTTGGTGGCACTGGTTCAGAGGCTGTGCGGACAAGCGCTGTGGGCATTGTTTTTTTATGATTTGGGCTAACTTTTCTTTTGTGATGATAAGGCCGCAAAATGCAAGTGTTGAAAGAAAAATTTCCAATTAAAATTTGTTTGTGACGCAATCCGCTTTTTCCCTTATCATAACTGAACATACTCTTGTTCAGTGGTTGTCGATATAGAACGAGATCGTGTAATATGAGCACGCTAACGAGAGGATGGAGAGCACGGCAGGCCACAGAGTTCTGGTAATAAAATAGGACGCCACGGCTTAGTCCGCTACACGTTTTTTCTGTTGGAGATCAAAGAAATACACAATCCGGTCAACTCAACAACATCCGCAACCAAGTACTTTCCTTATGTAACAGCCGGGCTATTATCTATACCGTGCCCGAGCCACTATTACGGATTTTTACCCGTCCACAGGATTAATAAGCAATGAATAAACTAATTTGTATCGTTTCTCAGGTTGCCCTAAAGAGTCTATCTGACTCATCCAGCTTCGATCAAGATTTGCGATGAGTTGGCGTGCTTGCCTCAGCGCGTGCTGAGGTTGGACTTGGCTTTGATTTCTTGGAAACGAACCTTGTTTAGGGTTCGAATCGATGTTGCTAGAAATGTTTCAAAACAACTCTCTTTATTCAGCTGAAATCACTGTCTGCATAGCAAAATGAGGTACGACAGGGTAAGTTTTATTCAAGAAGAGGTGCGTCAAGTTGGTGAAAGTCATGTTAGCTCAAGTACAATATGAGATTCGAAATTAAAAGCTGCTGGTGCAGTGATCTTGAGCTGAAAGTATCCTCCAGCTTGGCAAACGAGACGCGAACTTTTGGAGGAATGAGTTAAGTTTGGCAAGAAATTGTGGGAACGCGTTCTTGCTCACCCAAATATGTTTTTTCAAACGCGGTTGGTATTTGCTGCGAATATCTCTTGTGATTTCTTGCATTGGCAGCAAGCCTGATATTCCCCATTCCATAGGATGTTGCCAAAGATTGCCCAATTAACTGGAGGCTTGGCTTATACCTTAATTCCCCATCATCAGATTCAGCGCTCAGTGCAACACTCAATCGATGGCGGCTGGGGGGCTCTGGAGGAGGGGGTGGTTGTTGGCGGACAACAAAGGCGGTTCGGAGTATATCAAGACTCTTTGCCTTCACCAAGACCCCGCTCGATCCCATTTTTGGCAACATTGACTTTGAAGGATTTTCGTTTGGTTTTGGTCCGACAGCTGCAGTGGCTCGTAGATTTGTTGTTGACCAAAAGGAGCGGAGTTTCGCGAATCCTTTGGCTTTCAGGCCTGAAGGTGCCGAAGGAGGAGGAGGCGGTGAACGAACGATTGAAGCTGCCATTTCTGTAGCTTCTATTTTTGCGTTTGGTTCTTTCTTTGTTGGTTCTGTGTCTTTTGCTTGTTTCCGTTTCAATGAACATCATCAATCAACCTTAATCCTTGGCAAAACATTATCAGCTGATAAAAAGTGTACCAAGAAAGAAACCACAGATATCTTAAAAGAAGCAGCTATTATTTGACCTGATTTACTGGGCATTCATATTGATAGAGGCATGGTGATAGAGAGGCACAAATTCAAAGGAGCAAAAGAAAAAAAACACATTCAACAGTCGAGTAATTCAAGAACCAAATTGGCGATCAAGACTTGTTGCCAGAGAGGTCGAAAACGCGGCTCCTTCAATTTCTCCAACGACGTGAATGCAACAAGTTTCTTTTCAAACCCAGGTAGAAGAGACACGCGTTTGATGTAAAGCGGCTCCATAGATTCTTCAAAGAGAGATCCTGGAGACAGTGGCTGCGCTCGGCTGCCATCGACGACTTCATTGAATTGGGTTTTGTTTGTAGTCAAGACTTGAGACTGGAATTCGCGTTGAATCTTCAGGCTTCGAATGTCTGTGTCCAAAGCGACACTCAGCCTCGCAACACGTCGTTCTTTTCGTCGGTATGATTGTCGATTGTAGTCTGACAGCACGCTGTCTTGATCATATTTTTCACCCTCCCCAACATCATCAACATCATCATCTCCGCTACTCATGCTTTCCGGCCACATAGCTGTTTGGCAAAGATTCGAATTTGGCTTTGAGGATCGGCGACGGTATCGCGATGGTATACAGGGCGAGTTAAGCATGTCAGCATCATGAGCGGCCTGGGCACTGCCACTCATTGGCGGCAGTCTTGTTTCTAGCGGAACAGTGTGACATGAAAACAAGGTCTTGATCTTTGAAAGCAAGATTCCAGAGCGTCTTGAAAGGGAGGATTCCGGGCGAAGTTCAATTGACACCATTTCGGGGTTTTTGGTTCTTTGGATCTTTTTTTTTTATTATTTATCTCAAATATTACTGGTGCTCAACTGGGGAGTCAAGCCCCTTGCTTTTGTTCTTAAACTACAGTATGCATAACAAAGAGGCTGATTGGCTGTGGACTTTGATTAGTGCTCAAAATAGTGTTCAGGCAACGAAATCGGATTAACTGTGGCTATTCTTCAACCCTTAAAAACTGACCAACACGTGATTTACATCATGTTTAGAACACATTTATTTTATACATATGTATACACTTTATTTACTTTAATATACTGGGGATGGGTCGGGCCAACTGGATTGGAAAAACAAAAACCGATGTAGGGAAAAAACGTTAAACCAAGAAGTCAACAATCAAGTTTGCGACAAGAAGCTGTTGGTATAAAGGTCTCTTTTTTTCCAACTTTTCATACGATATTTGAGCTATTTTAGGTTATTGTTGTTGAGTGAGGCTTAGACACGTGAATGACGCAAAACAAAAGCAGGAGTTACCAAGGTATTTTCGTTTATATTCTGACGCGAATCCTTTCATTGCTTTTTTTACTTCCAGGGTCGCTTTTACTTTCGCGGATGTCGTCAAGTCTTGCAATGAGTATCGTTTTTCCCGCAACAAATCCTTATTACTCCTGCCTTCGGAAAACAATTCCGAATCATCAAACATTGAACGAGACTTTTGGAAAGCAGGGCTTTTGAGGAAGGCTTTGAGTCGTCCTTCCGTCTTGATGTCAGAGTCTAAACTGACACTTAACCGAGTCCGATCGGGTTTGACGAGCGGGTTAGTGTCATGGCTCGATCTGACGTCGGTGTTTGGATGTTGATCAGGTTTGGTATTGGCCGGTGGGGGTGTTTTTCTTTTGGATGATGGTGATGTCAATAATGAATCGGAGGACGATTGTGGTTTTGAATCCTTTGATCCAGTTGACCAAAAGGCCTTCATCTTGGCGATCCCCTTTGGCTTGGATCCAGAAGATGCCACTGGTAGAGAAAGACTGCGGGTGAATGCTATCGGCATATGGACGGCGGGGATGGTGAGGGTTTTCCGTATAGTTTTGGATGATAAGAAATTGGCAGTGCTTGGCTTTTTTTCGGTGAGCCACAAACTCTGACTTATCATTTTTAGTCTCTTCCCAACCATAGCTATCCCAAAAGAAATTCGAATGAGATAGAATTACTGATTTATTTCAAGAGGGCTGAAAAAGATGAACTTATGACAATCTGAGCCCCTACAGAGTGTAGGAGTACACTGGACCACTAAAAAACTGCAATCGCGAGAGTAAATTAGAAATATGAACTTGTTGCGATAAAGGTCTTTGTAACTGGTTGAGCTTTCGTCGAGAGATTGCGTCTAAAGTACAACCCATAAAAATCAAAGAAATCAGAACCAAGCACAAAGACAGAACGTGATAATCAGTGTAGAGACACAACTCACGTAACAAGTAATTCGATTGTCGATCAAAGAGAGAACTTGGCGAATGTGATCGAACGGGCTGCAAAAGACTTGCCAACCGACTCTCGAGCTCCTGTGATGATCCAGAAAAGTCCAAATCATGTGTTTCATCTATATCCATTTCATTAAGGTCTGATGTTGACCTAGGTATGCAATTCCAATCATCCAGTGACGGCTGTTGGTCAACTTCGACTTCAAGAATCCCGCTAAATTTGGAAGTGTTTCCTCCAACCATCGTTGTGGGTTCTTGTGTCATAACCATTGATCGACTCAGAAGCTCAGTGAGAAGATCGTTATCTGATGGCTGCATCCAATTTTCTGCTTGATGCAGGGATAACTGTGTTTCATCATCTTTGCTACCTCCGAAACTTGACCACCAGATAGATATGGCATTGGACCCGCCCGCCTGGTGAGCAGGATGCATATTTCTGTTGGAATAGGACACCATATCGTCGTCTTCCAGTGAAATGTGTGGGTGAACGGGGGCTTTGTTTCAGAAGTAGATTTTTTTCGTTTAGGTTTCGGCAAATTAATGACATCATCGCTATTGCGAGCTCGTCTTTCACGCTTCGGAAAGGGATCACCGTTGAGGGTCCGATTTGATTGCGATTTTGATGATGATGTGGTCTATTCTTTGTTGCTCCCAACTGAAAAAAAGAGGCTTGAAAAAAAGGAAAGCAGTACGATGGTGCATTATAAAAAAAAAGGAGGGGGAGAGGGAGAAGTCTCTGTGCCAGTAATTGAGATAACACAGAAAGAAGAAACACTCAAGCGGTGTATGGCGAGTAATAATACGTTTGAGAAAACTGAATTTGATGAAGCAAATTTGCGATATGAACGTGTTGATAGAGCGGTAGTCGATGTGACAGCTTTTGGTATGAAATGCGATCTGATAACAGATTGGTAAGCCAAAAATTATCCAATTTGTCGCAATAATAACACGCTATACTTACTGATGAACTGGACATGGTCTTCGCCCGGAAGAGGTCCATAGAATTGAGTGACTGGTCGCTTCGAAAAACGAGACGGTGACTTGTGCATGGGGCCAGCAGGAGGTGGGCCCATCAATAAAGAAAAAGCTTTCGTGAGAGCTTGGATTTCTGCCTCTGATAACTTGACAGGTACTGATTCCGAAAGCGATTCTTCCTGCGAGTCCGATTCAGGATCAGTGAAGGGGGTGGTTGTGACGCCCGGATGAGGTTGGTTGTAGAGAACGTCAACGTCAAAGACCCCCGAGTCTCTTTGGTTTTTCGGCTTTGTGTCTCCAGACATCTGAACATCACCCAGCTGCTGAATGAACTCGTTGTCCTCGCTGGCCCGTTCTGCCGGCAAGCTGTGAGTGGCCAATGCCGACGGCCGTCGTTCCCGCCTCGGCTTCTTGGCCAGTTTCAAGGAGCCGCCAGCCTTGCTGTCGCCATGCTTTGAGGTCCAGGCGCTGCGGAGGTCTGCAAAGCTTGAACTCTTCTTTGCAATCTGCGACTCTCGGCCAGGGCTCCGCTGCGGCTTTGCGCCAAAGAGAGCCTTGAGATGCGAAATGGGCGATGCGGGAGTGTTCGTTGGCGTCAAGGAAACGGGATTGGGTGCGCTGACGGGCATGCTGATAATGTCGAAGATTTTCTTATTTGATTTGAAAGGCCAAATGTTTGGGCACCAGTGTGATTAAATTTAAGAGGCCTTTTTTGGCGCACTGAGTTTTGAGGACAACTTCCGATTCATGCAAGGAGCGAGATCATGCGGATGCCATTAGAAGCCAGCAAAGACGCTTAGACATATTATTTTAGCCACAGTATCACAGACCGTGGAGACGACTGTGGAGATGGACTGACAGGCCTTTTTTACGTAAAGGCCGACATATATGAAACGGATGACGTAAACGACAAAAAAAACATTATACAGCCAACTTTCTATCTTCATTTCTATCTTCAAATGGCTGCTGGAAAAATAATAAACATCTTCGTCATCGCTGTCCTTTTCTTTTTCTTTTTTACAATAGGGGCCAGTAACAGAATTCCGAATGCTGAACCTTGTCGATCAAGTTTGAAATCAAGACTTGCTCAAACATGGGGCGTGGGCGCTCCAATTTCTTGCATGATACGTATTCTAGAAGACGATACGATGATGTTAGTCACCAACCTCCCACACCCTCGCGCACACTACTCAACTCATATAAGAGCAAAAATCTTCGGCGCTAAGCTTGTGCCTTTGTGGGGGTAGTTTCCGTCCCCCTTTCGGTGGAGCTGGCATTTGACGGTTCAAGAACTGAGAAAATGAATCCTCAAACGCGCGCGCTTCTTCTTCGGAAATCATAAACTGCAGCCGCTCAGCCTCCAGCGCTGTCCGCCTCTCCCGTGCTTCATCCTCCTCTTTTGTCTCCACTGCCTCCAACTCGTCAATTGTTGGTGACCTTGGGGGTGACGGCGTGCCCTTGTAGGAATTGTCCAGATCATAAATACCAGAGTCGCGGCTGTGTTTCGAGGGCAGCGATTCGTCTTCACTGTCAAAGGAGTGGTCGCTTTCCACGCTTTCGGCATCTTCAATAAACTCTGGTTCTGGAGACTCCTCTGGAATTGCATCAAAGGACGGGGTTGAAGAAGGATGTGCCGTTATAACTTCATGTGTGGATGCGGATGCACGTCTTGTTCGCGGTCGAACAGGTGGCGGTCCATAGATTCCTTCGTCAATGTTGTCTTGCAATGAAGACACAGCAGCAGGGGCAATGGCGGAAGCAATGGGTGCAAGAGGTTCGCTCTGCTTAGAAGACCACATTTCCTTTAAATCCTTGAAATTATTGCTTCTGGTGGGAATTTGTACAACCTTGGGTGGTTCGGGTTGCTGTTTTCTGCTCAAACTGCTTACTGAAAACATTGCCTTTAGCGTGGCTGTCGGGGTGAACCGAATGGAGTCGAGGGAGTTTCTTGGCATAGCTTAAAGTAGACGGCTCTTTGACTGATGGGCCTTCTGTCTCAAGTTCTTTTTTTTTGGGACAATTTGTGCCCCTCCACCCTTGTAAGCATTTCAACCAACTCATTACGATAATCAAAACATCCAAAAATCCAAGCGATTGTAAATCACGATCTAATTTCCATGTATTTTTTTCTAATCAAAGATCGAATGTATATCTATTTACCATCTATTTACTGGCGCGTTCTTACTTCGGTTGGCAGGGAAATAAAGGTACAAAATAAATGAGCGGAAGTAGCCTTAAAACTGACAATACACGTATTGCAGGAAATGAACTTGTTCAATCACGTTTGATATCTGAACTTGCTGGTATAAAGGACGCCCTGGATCTCCAAGTTTCTTCATAGAAACGCGGTCTGCAACGCTGAATTAAAACCCCGTAGCAACAAAAAAAGAATAACACCCACCAATATATTGGGGAAACGATTCTCCTTCTTTGGGACCCATTTTACTTCGGTTACTATCTTCGGACCCTGGTCGCTTAAAATGCTGATAAGGATTTGGAGAAGTCCTTGGGTTGTTGCTGAAAACTTCCGTCACATCCTTCTCGGTGGCCGACCATGGCTTTGAAAACGCAAGAATCTCCTTTTCCGATAAAACAGTCTCCAATCGCTCCGCATCAATTGCGCTGCGACTCCTCTCCTCCAAACTACCATCCCTTGATAAATCACTAGATGTGGACGTTTTCATGGAAAGTGGCTCTTGCACTAAATCAATATCAAACACTCCAGAATCACGTGTTTTTTTTTCTCTCTGGTCAGTTCCAGACAGCATCGACGATGAAGAAGTCAGGATATCAGTGTCGCCCAATGTCTCAAGCATTCTTCGTTCGAAGTCCGTGGAATCCGAAAACGATAGCTTTGACTTCATTATAGTGTTGTTGTTTTCGGAAGAAAAGGAATGCCAGCTGGTGCTTTTTTTGACTCGCTGTTTCAAGGACTTTGATAATTTTGCAGAAGGGTTTGTTTCTGGATCTTGCTGGGGATCATCTTTTGACCAAACAGATTTGGCCTCCAGTAAAGAGGTGCTTCGCCTGGAGACAGAGATTTTGGGTGGCGAACTGGACCAACGTTTCACATCTTGTAGACTGGTTTCGCGGCGGGGTGGTAAGATGGTTGTGTTGATTGCACTACTGATTGGTGTTGGCGGGCGGACTTCTGCTGTTTGTTTTCGCCGGATTCCCAGAGAAAAGATGGTCTTGATGAAGGAGAAGGCAGAGGCTCCTTTTTGGCTCGGTGTGGGAGAAAGCGCCACGGGATTGGGCACTGAGCTTGCCATCGCTTCAACTTTGGGGGTTTTCTTGGTTTTTGTTTGTGGCAGTTGCGGAGACTTGTTAATTTACGGAATTGGGACATTTTTTAATCAACTCTTAATATCCGGATCATTTGCACAAAAACGATGACTGAAGAATGAGAATATCGTGACATATTCACGATGCGGCTTTTGTGATGTTAGTAACGCTTGAGAGGCAAGTTATGAGAACCTGAAGGACCACAGCAGAAGAAAGACGTCTTCACATACTCATAACGGCAAAAAGCAACACCAAATTAACAATGTGTCTCTTCAGACTTCGAACTTAAGTAATACAGATCCACCAGTACGGAACAAAACCCCGCCGAATGTACATGAGTAAAATACAAGTTTATTTATCTTATCAACACGGGGAATCTCACGGCCAAAGCCTTTATCAAATTTGAAACAACAACCTCATCTGCCAACGGCCGACGCCCTTGATTGAGTTTTTGATACGAAACAGTATCTTGTTTTTTTTTAAAAAAAAGGGAGGAATCAGATCCGAACAATAATTATAACAAGAGCCTAATTATAAAAGATTAACTTACAAATTTGATCAACCAACCACATTTCCAAGTCATTCGCCAAAGGCAACGAAAATGAGCGCTCAATTCTTGGAGGAACCAGTCTCCGTTTCTCATTCCCTGCTGATGGTGATGTTCGCCCTTCCGCTGCAGCCACCCGCAACGCGACTTTATCTTGAAACTCACGATCCATTTGCATGATTTGTTCAAACGAAGGACGCTCCTCTGTAATCGCATCGAATAAACACAACCCAATGTCTTTTGCTTCATCGTCGTCGTCACTATCCTCATTGCATCCGGCCTCCTCCTCCTCTTCTTCGATTTCACTCTCATCAGAATCGGGGCCAAGTTCAGGGGTCGTACTTCCATCAGATACTTGAATTACAACACGTCGATAGAAAGATCGCGTTCGCTGCAACCCACGGGTAAATAGAAACGGGCTCGATTTCGACGACGACGCATCAACTACTTGCTGTATGTCTGCATTCAAATCCTTTTGGATGTTGTTGTTGTTGCTTTTGTTGCTAAGCTTTGGGTTGAGAGCCAACTCTGGATCTCTTGTTATTTCTTCAGAGAGCCACGAAGCGAAACCAGGTCTGTGAAGCCCGAGCTGTTGGGGTTGTTGTTGTTGCTGCTGCTGCTGGTTTCGTTGTTGTTGTTGGTGAAGCGGTAGTGGTGGTAATGAAGTTTGTTTGTTACGAGGTGGGGAAGATAATAAGGGAAGGGATGTTACTCGATGAACAGACCCTAATAAAGTCTTTTGGCTATGCATCGAGCTTGTAGAGAGTGATCGCGTGAATTTCGGGGGTTCTATTGATTGCGCGATCGTGCTAGATTGATTGTTGTTGGAGTTTTCCAGAGACAAGGGCTTTGCAGGGATCGGAAGACTTGTTGTGCGATTGAGATGTAGATGATCCAGGCTTGTTGAACCGGTCGATGACGCAGACAAGGGGCGGGATCTCTTGAGAGACATGCCCTTTATTATGTCTGCAAACCGAGGATGTGTGGATGGGGTAGTTGATGATGGTGCTGATGATGTGCTGGCCAATGAAGAAGGAGAACCAAGCGACCAAAGCTTCAACGATCGCTTTCCCTTGGCAGCTTCTGAATTGGACTCAGTTGATTTGGGTCCGGCTAGCGGAAGCCAGCTGTACGTTGACGCGTTTGACATGACGCTCTTTTTTTCAGAGTTTAAGGGGGTGCTTTTAAAGATGGTAATGAAAATGAGGAACCAAATAAATAACGCGAGTTATAATAATAGCAAAGACAAAAATGGTTCGTGTATTATAATCCCACGTTCTCACTGGCCCCGTTCTCCCTCAAAACTTCCCTCCCCACAAAGGAAAACAAAGCCGACGAGAGAAAACAAAAAGGCCAAAAGTTACAAGTTTCGACAATTTAGTTGTCCTTGACGATGTGTCCCTTCTCAGAAACGTAGATACCGTCCAAGAACTTACGGATATCCTTGTTTCTCACACGAGTAGATTGTTGGATTTGGGCAGCAGATTGAGAAACCATTTCGATATCGTTTCCGATAATGGTGATTTCATCCTTTTGGTTGGCAGAGTGGGAGACAGTGACACCATCCAACATGGCAACCTTCATGACAACCTTTTGTCCAACGAAGTTACGGACTTCAACGTTCTTGGAGTCATCAGAGATGTTGACGTTGATGGGGAAGTGCGCGTAGACGAAACGCATCTTGTATTCGAATCCTTTGGTGACTCCGGTGATCATGTTCTCGATTCTGGAGGTGATGGTACGGATACAGGCAGAGTGCTTGCGACCAGCAGACCACACACGGATAATGTACTTCTTTGGTCCAACCTTGTTGCACTCAAAGTCGACGTGGTTGAAGGCCTTTTGGAGGGTTCCACGTGGTCCCTTAACACGGACCTGACGGGCCTTGATCTCAACGGTGACTGATGAGAGTTATACGTCAGCATTTACGATAAGTAGATATGGTCTGAATATGAACTAACCGTTGTCTGGGACAATGAGTTCCTTCTCTTGAACAATGGTCTTCATTTGTGGTCTAAATAGTCGTTGTTTTAGTGATTCGGTTGAAGATGATGCTGTCTGAAGGATTCGTATGATATCTGTGCCCCTCTCTTTCACAGTCCATCCCGATGCATATCCAGAATCAACAAAGATCATGTTAAGAATGGTTTCGCCCCGTTTTAAGTTGTCTGGTTGATGAGGTGTTGGTGTTGAGATGCCTAATCCACTTCGCTCAAGTATAACCCATCCCAGCCCTGAACAGGTCCATCTGATGTATAGCATTCCTGTCTGAGATGCCCGCAATCCGCTCCGATGATGGCTGTCTGATGTTGTTGGGGTGAGGATGGACAGAGGGGCCGTTGATGCTCACAGGACTCGGTGGAGGAAAAATTGTACAACAGGCAACCAGTCCAACAACAAGGGGCGAAAACACACCCTGCACAGCTCAGAATAACTAAAAGGCATCAGTGAGCGCCGCGATAATTCATTGGGATCAGTGAATCTCAGTACGACATGATTCCCAACTAAAGAATCGACGGCGGCAAAAGAATCATCGCTTGGAGAGTTTCATGCTTCAACTTTGCCATTTATACTCGAAGAATGTTCCTTGGATATCTCCAGTCGTTATCCATTCGAACCGTGCATCTTCTCTTCATGCAAGCAATCACCCCTCCATAAAATAAGAGAAAAAGTAATGGCGTATCTTTTTCCTTTATGTCCTCATGGTATTTGTAGAGCTGTTGGCACTAAACGCAAACGAAAGAACGATCAACGTCTTTTATTCCGCACATTAATTGAAATTCCGCACTTTCAGTCTCTCACAGTAATAACATGATTGTCATCAGGAGTTCCCAATATTGAAACCCAGTAAAGACAGCCGACGAAGACGCTTTAGTCGTAGCAGTAGTATTGGCTTGGGTGATTCCAGCAGCATTGGAAAGGACAGCCACAGCAGTAGTAGTCGTGGGAACTGCGGAAGCAACAATAGTCGCTTGACTTGATCCTCCCATCGCAAAAGTAGACTCTGGATCACCACCACCCGCCGCTGTTGTAGCTGGCGTTCCTTGACAAGTTTTTCCAATAAACCCTTGACCAGGAACCAAATGCCCGCCGCCACAAATCAAGCCAGGTGCACAAACTGCAGAGTATTCGACAAGGTGTTCTTGACACGGACCGCCGACGTTGCTTACTTTCAACTGACAGATCCCATCCATACAGTCCAAGTTGGGTGCGCAGATATCGTATTCAAGGACCGAACCGCATGTTCCACCGGGTCCGTGACCGATGGGTGGACGGATGAGCTGGGCGTTGGTTAGGAGTGATGTCAAGGTGAGTGTACTTATGACGATGATGGGTTGCATTTTTGTTTGTTTTTTTAATCTTTTTTGTTGTACGCCACCTATTCAAGCCCCAATTAGATTTCTATGACCTTTTCTTGACCTTTTCTGATATAAATGCAATCATGTTTTTTTTCTTTGGTTGGAGAATCTCAAAAGAAAATGCACGCAAGTGTAGTCAATATATCGCCGATCGTTGATGATATTGTGGTTGCTGATGAAGAAGTCTTCAAAGCAGCCGCCGTCGTCGTCATCATAGTACCTGATAACGTGGCAACAGAAACAACAGACGATACACCACTTGCACCACTACCACCACCAGTCAATCCCGTTGACGTAGAACCATTTGCTTGACAGTTGGATCCAACAACCCCAACCCCAGCAACAAACTTTCCAGGAACACAGGTGAGGCCAGATGCACAGACTGCTGAATGGTATTGCTGTGGTTGCATACAAGGTCCACCCACGGAGCTCACTTTGAGTTGGCATTTGTTGTTGAGGCAGTCAAGGTTTGGTTGGCAAGTGGAAGAATTTCCTCCTCCTCCGCATGGACCGCCGACAGAGTTTCCGACAAGTGGTTGTAAGACTAGTTGTGCAGACGCGAGCGATGAAAGGGTAGCGGCGATGCTTAAAGCGGTGAATGTTGTGAATTTGGGCATCTCCGTTGGTGTTTTTTTTAGAACAAGATTTTCAAAGTGGTGATCAAAAACAGCGCCACTTTTCTCGTTTTAGAGGCATGATTCTTGTTTTAAATTCATACAGAATCATGCTACACATGGCATAGAGTAAACTTAAAAAGGAAGGATTTTTTTTAAGTGAATGATGGTGAGTGTGTGACAGTGTGATCCATTTTCTGTTGGCACACTCTGACACGTTGAACCGACAAACACAACACCAGCCGTATACCTTCCTCTCATACAAGCAAGACCTGCCGCGCATACTGCTGAGCTGTATACCCAAGGCTGCTGGCATGGTTCACCGATTCCACTGACTTTTGAGTTGGCATCTGTTGTTGACGACCGCACAATCTAAATGTTTCTCGAAGTGGTCTGTTTCTGTTCCACATTTCCCTTCAACAAGGTTCCCGTCGAAGTACTCTGCCATCAGTCTTGCGTGGGCCCCAAGTGGAAAGAGGAAGCTGAAGAAAAGGGTCACAAATTCACAATGACAAGTAATGATTGATTGAACATTTTATTTCATGAAAATTGCCCTTCATCTCCTTTTCTTTTTTGGATTTACAGGAGTAAAACTGCAGCAAACAGTGGCACAAGCACACCGACACTTTTAGTTGATGGAATACCGCCACTCGTCGAGCTCAAAGCCTGTGCCTGGTGATTCAATGAAGATCCAGTAGTAACACTAGTAGTACTAATAGCTGGATCCACTGGTTGGCGACGACAAGACCCCATCCCTCCAATAACTCCACCAACACCCATCTCCTTGATACAAACCAAGCCCTCCTCACAAACCGCGCTATTCAGAATCGGTTCTTCACAAGGACCATCCAGTTTACTGATCCTGAAGGAACAAGTTCCTTTTGTGCCGGGACGGGCCTGTGGTAGATAGACGCAGATCAAGTTTGGTTCGCATTCAGGCGCGTTTTGGGTGCCCCCGCCGCATGATTCGCCGACAGGGTTTGTTGGGGTGGTAGTGCCGCTGCCAGTGCCAGTGGAGAGAGAGGCCGAGATTGTTGTGGAGGCAAACAAGAAAAGTGGGAATAGCTTCATTTTTTTTAGTTCTGACAATTTCTTCGATTTATTATCATCCACATAGAGCACAATTTTACAAAATTGATTGCAATCTCACAACATGGAAGCAACAAAGAGAGCAACGGCTACCGACACGGTGGAAGTGAAAGCCGCGGCCTTCAAGGTGACTTGAGCGGTGGTCGTAGACGCAGTAGCAGCGGCAGTAGTCGTTGTTGAGTTCGCGGAGGCAGTCGCGGTGGCGCTCGTTGCGTCACCAGTTGCGGTTGCCGTTGCTGTAGTAGCACTTGTTTCTGGAAGCTGACAGAACAGTGGATAGTCAGCCGGCAGCGGCTTTGGCGCGTCCTTCTTGTTTGTGCACACAAGGCCTTCCTTGCAAACTGCTGGGTTAGGCAGCATGCTGCTGCATGCCTCGTTGAGGCCTGCAGTCTTTCTGACGCAAACATTGGACGAGTTGCATTCAAGATTGATATCGCAGCAGCGCACGTTGGCGGGACATGGGCCGGTGAGGTTGGGAAGTGCTTGATCACACTTGCCGTCGACGGGGATGTTGGTCTGGGCGAGAGTTGCAGAGGCTGCGGCAAGGAGAAGGGCGATGCTTCGTACCATTTCTTTTGGGAACGTTGCAAATGGGCGGGCAACCCTTCCAATTTTATATTTTTTTTCTTGCCGCTGTTGTCGAACTTTTGCGTTTGATTAAACAGAAAGAAAAAAATGACAGTTATGAATATCGGTGTCTGAGCCCTATCACCTTTTGTAATTTCGAATTGTTTTGGATCAATGACATGTTGTTCCAGGTTGGTCTAGAATGAAAACTGATGGACTGCGGCATAAAGAGCGCACCAGTTGCATTGGGAACGTTCCATCGGCCGAGTCGAAAGAGGGTTCTTGGCTGCTCGAAGCCGGAGAGTTAAATCATATGTCAAGTTACTGCTTGTGTCTTAAAGAAAGACCCAAACCAGTTTTGAATACCATACTTATGTACACTACACAAAATCAATTATGGAAAAGGATGTTCTTTATTACTTACGAAAGGTGGAAAATTTTCCGAAGTATTTACCAGCCGCTTTCCCCCACTGGAATCATCATAAAACCATCTGAAAATATGGAATCTTCAGCGATGGCTCCGCATTCCCTGGTCTTTTTCACGATCAGAACTCAGTTATCCAGTCCTTGCGTTCAAGCCAAGCTCCTGTCCAACTTCTGCCAAATCTCCTTTTGTCGGCTTCCGATTCGATTCTAAAATCAAGAACTTCCAGAAAATCAATAACACAAAAATGACCATAAGGTCTCGATTATTATTTAATCAACTGCAATAGCCAGGTCCGCATGTCCAGCTCTATTGATCCACACGCCTCCCTTGAAGCGACCAAAACAGTGATGCCTTCAATAAAGGCAAAATTTTATATTCGGATACATTTGTTTCTATTTTGCTGTTTGTTCTAACGACATTTATAATTAGGGTCTTTTAATAACACTAACAGTAAGTATATTTGTCATTAACTCATCAAAAGCATCAGCCCTGCTGCCACCAACAGAGTTCCTGCAACTCCGTGTCTTTGTGAAGAGCTGCCAATTATAAACAAATTGTTTACTGCTTTAACAGTTGCGGGTTTACCCTCCGGCACAAACACGGAGATGGGCAATCCAACAGGTGATGATGATTTACTGCCAACAACTGTGGAGCTCATTCCAGAACCAGAAACCCGAGGTACTTCTGAAGCTGAAACAATAATCTCTTGAGGAACTTGAATTTGAGCTTGAATTGCATTCCTGGAACCTTGCGTGCAAATTTGAGCAACCCGTTCAGACCCACTTTCCACCACACAGGCATACACTGCCGGCTGAATCGCAGTAAATACAGCACTACCCACAAGCGGCGTGCTTCTTTCTCCTTGATTGCATTCTTGACGGATAGTATTGGAGTTTGAAATCATGCACACAAAGCACTTTGATCCAGCAGCGCAATTGATAACAAATTGTGGAGCCGGTGGTGCGTTTGGAGTGGCCGTTGTTTGGACATCAGTGGTGGTAACGGTTGTTTGCAGACTAGAACCGGCCGTTGTTTGGACATCAGCGGCGGTAGCGGTGGTCTGCAGACTAGAGTCAGCCGTTGTTGCAACATCATCCACAGGAGCAATAACTTGCGTCAATGTCAGTTCTTCTTCCGCTGGCGCGACAGCATCATCTCTTTTCCTTCCCTTCTTTGCAACAGAACAAATAATCGCACCAATCGCGCTCTTGCCAGCATTCAGTTCTATAGTGAGAACAGTTCCATCTCCATTCATTGTCAAGGAATACCACAAATCGGTCAGCGCTGACGGAACCAACTCGCTGATTGCGACAGTTCCAGGATTGACCAAAGTAGCACTGATTTTTCCAGCGTACTTGCCAAATCCGTTTCCTGCCACATTTGTAAACTATACGTGAAGATGTTTTTTTTTGTTCAGCTTGACATATAACGTCATGAGTTATATATAAACAAAAAACCTGTAACGATCCAGCTTGAACCAAAACATTCACTTGG
Organism: Obelidium mucronatum; assembly: GCA_025765595.1. NCBI lineage: Eukaryota > Fungi > Chytridiomycota > Chytridiomycetes > Chytridiales > Chytriomycetaceae > Obelidium > Obelidium mucronatum. The sequence continues at coordinate 17,965 of JAIVFH010000247.1, read as the reverse complement.
TTTTGAGAAGCACCTGCAACCGGCTTAGGAACAGTTCCAGCGTTTACTGGAACGCTTTTCCCAGGCGCCGGGGCTGCGACATTGGCCTGCACAATTGTGGCTTTCGAAAAGTCAATGGCGGCTGTTCCCTTTGGTCGAATGTTGTTGAACGCGTTTTTAATTTCCTGGGATGGTTTCGCGACGGCTGCTGCTGTTTTTGCGTTTCCTGGAACTCCCTTTTCGGCGGATTTGGCTTGTGCTGCGGGGGCTGATGTAGACAAGAATGGGCAAAGAGCACTCAAACTGCAAAACTAAATGGAGGGTTAGAAAAAGACCAAGCTTGTACTTTACACGGCAAGTAAAAATACGTTGAGGAAAAAGAAATTACCACAATGTTGGCCTGAATCGCCCCCATTTCTTCTTTAGAACAGGCAGAAACTGAACACGTCTTGTAGCTTGCGAGGCTGGCGCAAACGGAGCTCACAGTTCCACCCCCGCATCCCGCACTTTGAGCGCAAGAAGGGTTTCCGTCAAGAAAAGACGTTGCCCTGGCAGCGTTTTCCGCTGCAGCAAGAATTGGAGGAGGTTCAACACTTGCGCAAGTGAGTGGAGTTGCCTTAGGAGTCGAGGTTGTTGATGCTGTAGTGCTGCTGGTTTTTGAGATGCTACTTGTAGTCGTGATAATCGTGGTTGAAGCTGTGGTTGTAGCCAATGTTGTCGAAGTTGTCCCAGTTGTGGATGATGTTTTTGTTGAAGTCATCGACGTACTTGAAGTAGTTTTTGATGTAGTTGTAGTTGGAGTAGTAGTTGTAGTTGTAGTTGTAGTTGTAGTTGTAGTGGTCGTTGTCGTTGTTGTAGTAGTTGTTGTTGTAGTTGGAACTACAAACTCTGGAGCCACAAAAGCAGGCAAAGCGAGTTTTCCAAGATAATCAGCGGCGCCTTCACAAACACTTCCCGGTAAACATCTCCACGCGTTACCCTTGGCTGGTGTATTCAAGGGAACCCCCACCGCCATACCACCCGTACTAGCATAATAAGCACCATTCGCAAACTGAAACTGGTAGTTTGTACAAATCTCATTATGGTTCGGAGTAAAAACAGCATCCCCATAAACGCCCGCCTGATCAACCGCCGTCCATTTACCAGTACTAGCAAGGTAATATTGCACATTGCTAAACGTTGCATGACGCTGCTCCGTTTCCAAACATGAATTATACAAGGTGGACCAATCCTCAACGAAAGCGTAAACTGCGGTCTGAGACACGAAAACGGGGATTCTCATTGTGGCCAAAAAGTAAGTCTTTTTTGTGCTTGTGTCAAATACTTGGACCGAGTAATCCTGTTGTCCATTGGGTGCGGCTGTAATCAACATTGTAAAACGATACGTAACGTCTAATTTCGATTCGAAGGGAAGCTTGCATTGCATTCCAGTGCCTTCGCCACCAAAAGTGTTACATGCAACGTTTGGGCCCTTCACGATGACAACCGGAGATTGTCCTTTGTAATCCCATAGTGAAAAGAGAAGCAATTTGTTTTGGATTCCACAGTATCCTGCTGCGGCACCGAGGAGACCGATTGCTTCGTAATACGTCGTTGGCGCCCATGAATGAGGAGTAACGTCCATAGAAAACATGTCCCATTGAGGAGCGTCGAAAGTAACATGGATGGAGTTTGCACGGGTTCTGTGAGGTTCAACAGAGGCCGTAAGAGTTTGAGTAACGGTACTGCCATCGTTCAGTGTCATGGACACGTCCAAAGATTGACTTGCACCCGACCCGGCCATCCAATAAGCCGAAACAAGACCATTTGCATCAGAAAAGCCGGCGTTTGGGTAAATCCAACCGTTTGCAAAGTTTGCCGACGGCTTTGGAGTCCACGTAACTTGACATCTTTGTTGAGCGTTTCCATTCTTGTTTTTTACGATGAAAGTGAAGGGCACTACTTTGAACCCGTTATTGACTTCGTTCGTGGGATCGTAGAGCTCGTTTCCAAAGACGGAGCCAACAAGGGCGGCTTTTGGGTTTGCCGCTCCTGCTGTGAGAGTTGACCCGTCAGGACAGTTCGAAGCTATCACGGGAGTCTCAACCAGGTTGAATTGAAGTCCGAACGAATCGGAGCTGGGGCATGCTCTGTGTTTTAAAATCAGAGTCAGCGACTAATACTATCTTTTTTCTAATTGGATACGAACTGAGTTGTAAGCCCGTCACCGGCTGGATTCAATCCCATGCATTTACTAGTGTTGACTCCGTACTTCAACGGAGTTGCGCTCGTCCCGGTCACGGCAAACAAATCATTGGATGGGTCGGAGCTTGTACCGCAGTCGTACGTCTAAGAAAAATCATACACCTGTATTAAGAAACATAACTTTGAAAAAAAAAAAAAAAAATTGCTCAACTATCAATTTCAAGTTTAACTCATCCTTTCCAGTGTCAACATTTGCACACTTGAACTTATTGGCCACCTTTTCTTGCTGCTGAATACGCAACAGCCCATTTGGTTGCCACAAAAAGTTGAACTTTTGTGCCACTTTTGTGGCGTCGCACGTGGCCACTTTCATCTCTCCACCTGGTGCGACGTAACAGCAATTGTTTGTTTCTTGAATTTGAATAAAGCCTTTGGAAATTGTCGGAAGCACGAGAGGTTTGAAGTTGAATAGGTAGCCCACGTCTGATGCTCTTCGTACAACGCTTTCTGGTTGGGGGCATGTTCTTAAAAACGATTTTCCTTGGGAGTTAGAGCATGAAATTGAAAAGTGAATGAAGAAAATCCCTAAACTGTGTTTCTATGCCGGTCCCGGTAGAATGAAGACACAAAGTCGGTTTGGCGGTGTATATGAACTTGAGCTTGTCGTTGCCCGTTGAGGGAGACACGGCAAACAAATCGTTACTGTCTTCAGTTCCAGTGTTGCAGCCCCATGTCTTTTGTGTAGAATAGAGAAAGCGACGGAATTAAGATGGAGTTAAGAAGGATTAGGAGGAAAAGCAAAACAGAGTAGGGGGTTTACTCACTACAACTTTGGCTCCTGCATCCTTGGACCCATTGGCAACATTGGCACACTTGGTGCCTTGTTGGATTCTGACTTTTCCGGCGATAGGAGAAGACAACGAGACCAGCTGGTTCAAGTTTCCCGAGTCGCAGTTCGCCAGAGTGATCAACGAGCCACTGAACATCAAACAGTTTGCGGTTCCTTCAACTTGCAGGGTACCAGCAGTTGCTGCCTGAGTCGATTGTGCTTGTGTGTATGCTGTTGCCAGTGCGAGAAGCAGTAATGGAGCTCTCATTCTTGTTTTTTTTCTGTCAGTAAGGGCGGCGACACGGGCATTTTATCCTCATTTTTCAGGTTAGCCACAGTCTCGTGTCGCCGGTAATATTAGTAATGAAATTTTTTTAGTGAGGGCGGGGACAGGGCCATTTTCCCCTCATTTTTAAGTTGAGACACAGCTTGCAATCAAACAGTGTTATTTCTTTCAGTTAGGGCGGGGTAGAAAGATTTTCCCCTCAGTTTTAAGCTGAGGCACACTTTCAATTAGTAGTGAAACACACTGAGTTTGTGTTATTAACAGCGTATTTATTATGAGACGCATTAAGGACCCAATGACTGGCGCGTTTGTCAACAGTCAAAACAACAGAAAGTGCCGAAACAAAAGTTATCTGAAAAAAAGGAAGATCATACATAACAGAGGAAGGAGGAGAGCTGAGTTATGACCGCCCTGTCTTTTTAAAGAGAAAGCCTCTTGTTGATAGCGACTGAAAACGAAGATCAGAGGCTTTCCCGAGACCTCTGACCTGGGTAGCTCAGTATTCCATACTTGCAATCGCCGAAATCGGGAACATTGGGAGAAGTTGGAGATCAGAAAGTCACCGGTTGGGAGTCAGTCGCTTGGCAATCGAAATAAAGATACCAGAAAACCAATTGGAGCTGTATTTTGGCAAAGCAGTGATTTGCGGTGAACTAATGGTTGATGAACTGAGCGCCAAGAGAAAAAGCCAACTCCGACCATGTTGTTGATGGTGGGATACTTTTTACTAAACTCAATGGTTAAAGAATAATGGTGGAGGGAGTGTCGCTTCCTGTAGCGGCCCCGCCGCTTTAGGCGAAGCCCGGCACTGCCGTTGCAAGCCAGTTCCGAGCTGACGCCGCGCAGCAGCCCGGGCATGCAGCGACACGAAGAAAAACAGGCGCCGCTTCGTGTCTGTGATGGCCAGCGCCGCCCTCGGCGAACGGCAGAATACTCGGATTATTACTTTTTGTTTTAATCAATCCAATTGCAATGATCATGCATACATAGACAGAATGAATAGTATGGGTGCTCTATTAATCCAACAGACAGTACAGCACACTGGCGGCCAGCACCACCCAGCTCGCGTGAGTCCGCACAGCAGACGAAGCAGTAGTAGTGGTACCTTTGGCAGTGGTTGTAGGCTTCGAAGCCGAAGCCGTGGTGCGACTTGTGCCAGTGCTGGCGGCAGCAGCCGTAGTGTCGCTGGACGCCGCCGCCGCCGCCGCGTCGGCCGACGCCGAAGAAAGCAGCGACGTCGCCGCCGACGCCGGCGTGGGATCGCGCGTGGGATTGGCCGCCGTCTGCGACGCCGCCGCCGCGGGCCGCACGCACACGCTGCTTGCGGTCGGCGCGCCGCCGGCGCCCGGGCGGCACTCGAACGCCGGGTCGCAGCACTGCGTCCCCAGCGGGCAGCCGCCGCCTGGCTGCATGTCCATCACACAGTCGCCGCCGAGGCCGATCCCGTCCGCCGTCGCCGTCCGCGTGGCAACAAGCACAAAAAGCAGCTTTGAGTGCATGGTGATGATGTTCTTTTTTTTATTGCCCAATTTTTCATTTTTTGTTGCTGTAGAGATGTGATTAAAAAGAAAAAAAATCCATAGAACAATAAACCTTGATATTTTTATTTTATTATGTGGAGAGAAAAAAAAAAGGAAATGTTTCTATATACAACTAAAAGAACGGAAAAAAAAAGAGATTGAAAAAGGGAGTGAAAAAGAATTTCTAAAACCTTCCCATCGTTCCACTACCACCACCATACCGAGACAATGGAATACTAAGCGGAATCTTCATCAACATACCTGGCTCCGCATACAACAAAGACCCACCACCACCATCACCATCAAAATCACTCCACCAATCAACACCACCACCACCCTTTCCAACACCCCCCGACCGCATCGCTACAACAGGCGACGACAACACACCCATCACTGCTGAAACCCCTATCGAATCAACATTCCCTCGATTCTCAAGCACCCATTGTCTCTCCACCTCAAACTCCTTCTGTATCTCTTGTGCTTCTTTGGCCATACTGAATCCCCGCTTCACAGCCAACATGGTAGATCTGCGTTTCACCGCGTTTGCGTCGTCGTGCAGGTTCAAGAAATTTGCATGTGGAGGCGTATTGTGTATAGTATTGACGCTGGCTGCAGAACAACAAGACGGAGATGGTGTGCCACGAAGAGTGATGATATGATTTGATCCGTTGTTGTTGTCCCAGTACTCTTTATGTGGTGGTGTTTCGCTGGTGTCTCCGAAAACGCATTTCACTGCGAATTCGATATTCACAAAGTGATCCGCGTCTTGATTGCTACTAGCAGCAGCAGCAGCAGCAGTTGCTGTGTCGACTTGGAGTTCAAGACTGAATCTATCCCACGCTGACGACGTTGAAGCTGAAAATGACGAAGATGATGATGATTCCGAGGAATCGCTAAAACAAGAAGAAGAGCAAGTGGTAGTAGTATTCGTAGTAGTGGTGGTTCCAATGAAATTAGCGAATCCAGACACATGTGTCTGTTTCCAAGACGTTGTGGTGTAATGAAGGGATACTTGTTTATCATAGTGCCAGTTACGGACGAGGAATGTGAATAAAAGAGATGCTGTTGTCGTCGATTGGTTTTGTAATGTCGATGGAATCATGTATACGGATTCAAGGAGAATAGGCCCGTTGTTGATGTTTTTGAGTCTGGTTTCAAGGGGTGGTGTCTTGTGGGTTGATGATGTTAAGGAATAAGTAAACTGATGATGCTGTTGCTGTTGCTGTTGTTGTTGATGGGACATTGGGAATCCATGTAAATTCTCATCCTGAGGCGCTTGAACAGGTTTACTTAAAAGTGTTTCGGAGCGAATCGCAGCGGTCGGTTCTGTAAAGTCGAACGTGCAAACTCGTTCTGCAGCTGAGAAGCTGATTCGTCGTTTACATGGTTGTGATTGTGTTGTTGTTGTAGTAGTAGACTAGTTGGTTTTTTTTTTCGGCTTATTAATAAAAAGAAAGTTTGATCGCAGTGCGGGGGTAATCGTGACTCACGTGTCGTAACTTTTTGGCAACAAAGCCTTCTTTTCCATTTCGAAGAATAGAAGTTGGACGTTCCGTTGTCGTTGCTCTTGTTGCTGAACCCACGGATCCACGGTCATCGCGTTGTTGTTGTTGGTGGTGTTGTTGGTGTTGTTGTTTGATGCTGCTAGAAGGAACTGGTATTGATGTTTCAAGTTTCTTCCTGCCATTGGGTGTAGCGATTTGAGCAGATTTGAGAGTATCGTGGCTTTGGTGGTTTGGTGCTGTGGCTGTTGCTATTGCTGCTATTGTGGTGACTGATGGCGTCATTCTCATATTCTCCCACCAAAGTGTGTGTGTGTTTTTTTTTTCAATAAATAAATAATATTTAATAATAATATAAGAAATAAAACGAAACATAAAAAAAAAAAAAAATTGGTATTCATCGGGGCAAATTAAGAAAAAATCGGAATGATCCCGGGGGGGATTCTTATTTCCAAAGGAGGGTACACCCTTAAAATAATAGTGAGTCACAATATGTATGCTCTCTGTTGACAAAGGAACCATTCGATTGCAACAGGTGAGTCACATCCAGCTAAATTGGGATCGATAAGGGATATGTATCTTGGAAATAGACGATAGGAATTAACCTTAATTAAAACACAAATTTTCTTCTTTTTTTATTACTCACAAAAAAAAAAACAAATAAAATTTGTCCATAATCTGAAGACAAGAAGAGAGAAAGAGAGAGAGAGAGACAGAGGGATTAATGATAGAAACCATTGCAAGATAATGCGTTCATCCAAAAAAAAAAAAAAAAACAGGAAGGTACCACCACCACCAAAAAAATAAAGAACTCCAACCAAAAAAGTAATTTGTGGTGTATCATAAGAGGCGTTCTTCTTTTATGAAAAAAGAAAAAAGTGGGTAAACAAAAATTATAGAGGTACAGATGGGGGGGCTCTATCCCAAACCCCCCTTTAAGATAAAAAACGAACAGACGCGTCCAAAACAAAAAAACAAAAGAAAAAAAAACTCAATAATGCGGACTACTGCTCAATGATTGTTCATATGAATAATGATGATGATGATGGCTTCCAAAACTCTTTCCTGAAGCATAGAGCGATGAAACATTTGAATACATATGGTGTGGAGTAGACGGCGGCGTTGTCAGCGGTGCGTAATCGCCATCTTGGTCTAGCCGAGCAGTCAAACGACCCGATGCAGCGTTCAACACTGCGACCCGAGACGGTGTGTTTGGGTGTGTTGGTTTTGGGACAATGATGTTGCTGTAGCTGGAACTTGAAGACGAAATGATGGGACTTGAAGGTGGTGTGGTTGGAAGTGGTTGTTGTCGTGTTGAAATCATGCCGATGGGTTGAGCGATGGAATGGGTGGCGGTGGCAATCGGACGCTTGACTTCTTGGACTTTGGCAGAGGCGGGAGACTGGGCTCTGGTAGTGTCATTGTTGTTGATGAGAGCCTTGGGATTGCATGCTAGTGGAGAGGCGGGACGGACTAGTTCAGATTTGATCAATGAAGGAGAGGATGGTAGGGAGTAGTTTGGGTTTGGAGATGCAGGGCGATTCAGACCGGCTGGTTCGGAAATGCTTAAATTGTTTATACTTCCTACACGCTTAAGAGGGTGGATGGTGGTGAGAGGTGATGTCGGACGAGCGATTCTACTGGCGTATTCTAGTTCTTTTTCGGATAGCTCTTCAATGATGGGAGCTGAGGCGGCGGCTACTACAGAGACTGGAGCAGATGATAACAATGATGAGATAGGTTTTGGTGCTGCAACTACTGGTACAGGTTTAACTATCGGAGGAGTTGGAGCAGACGGCGTACTTTGTCCCACACGGGCTCGTGCCTCAGCCCGAGACGATGCAATAGCTTCCTCTACAGCGACGGATTCTTCCAAACTCCTCCTTCTACCCAAACTGAATTCTTCATCAATCCTTTTGGCTTCATCGGCAACAACGGCAGCTACTTTAAGGGCAACCACACTCGCTCGCCTCTTGCGCATCATTTCCGACTCTAGATCCAAAGCACTGGGACTCTTTTTAACTGTCCCATAAAGAATCGGACTCGCTTGTCGACTGTTTGCAGTAGAGTGCTGGCTCTTGAGCATGACTAGATGGTTCATGCCTCCTCGATTATCCCAAGTCTCAACGCCGCCCATGACACACTTCAAAGCAAACTCAATATTGACAATAGTATCCATATTGGTTCCAACAACAGGGGCACCACTCGACGTATCGCATTCAATCTCGATTCTGAAACGATCGACTCCTGGATCGCCATTGTGAGACGGAACAGCAACGCATCCGATATACATTCCAAAAGAGCTCGAATGACAAGATTTCCAAGAGTTTGTGGTAAAGAGAGCGGAAATCCGTTTCTCGAAATGCAAGTTTTGGACCAGTGCAGTCAAATCGAGTTTCACGATTGAATCGGATGGTTGAGTGGTGATGATTCTGATGGATTCGAATGCAATTGAGTTGAGTTTGATGTTTTGCATGATGGGAGCGAGTGGAGATGGGGTTGTGGTAGATAAGATTGACCAGGTGGGTGCTTGGTTGCTGATGCTGCTGTTGCTGTTTACAGCGGTAGTTTCATCTTCGTCGTCCCTCTTCAAACAGGTCCCGATCGTTGTTAATTTGAGCGGGGGTGATTGTCTTTGCGTAGACCGACTCATTTGCAACCGCGCGTGGCGAGTCCTCGTTGCTGAACAGCAGCAGCGACTCAGAGCTGAACGAGATGCGCTTGAGGCGGTCTTGCTTCTGGCTCTGTTTTCGCAGCGAAATGATTTGTCAGCTTTAAGACATCAACGAAGCGTGACTCACCCGCGCCAGGTCGAACAGCGCCGGCGACGACGGCGAGCCGCGGAAGACGCCCGAGGCGCTGCGCAGAATCGGCTTGACGCCGGCGGCATTCTTCGCGGCGACGGCCTCCGCCGAGTTTGTGCGCCGCGGCCAGTGCGCCGCGCACTGCTGCGACACCGCGAGCCACTCGCCGCCGCCGCCGTCCGCGACGCCGCAGTCGCATCCGCACTGTGAGGACGCCGAGGACGACGCCGAGGACGCCGAGGACGCCGAGGACACGCTGCCGAAGCTGGCGATGCGCGGCCGCCGGTTCTTGGGGTTCATTTGCATTGAATTGGAGATTTTTTACCAAATGCAAATGAAACCCAAAAAAAGAAAGATTGACGCTGTGAGCGAAAAACAGGGTTTGCGCTGAGTTTCACAAGCACGATAAGCTGCACGATAAGAAGCGCTTTTTTGATCGCTGTTTCGGTGCTTCTCCGTCGCACTGCCCCCTGTTACATTGGATTAGTCCCAGTATCTGCTCACGTGCCAGTTACAACCAAACCTGTCTTAAAAAATTCAATTGGTCTTTGACACTGACTTTTCTCTCAAGCTTTTTTTTTCTTTTTCTTCTTCTTCTCATCTTTCTCTTTCTTGAAGTTCTCCCTCCAAAATCTTTTTTTTTTTGTTAAATCACCACATCCAAAGATGTCATTGTTGTACCGCAACAAACAATGGAAACAATGACCTCCCACCATTGTGTATTTCCCTACACAAAAGAAGAAAAAGAAAACACCACCAACCCGCACATAAAACCCGCACTCTCATGGTTGTTGAATACGCGAGCATATCCATCCCACTATTATACTACATTGGAATACTCGTCAACAGTCTCGTCTTGTTTTCAATCTTGAGAAAACGTTATGACACGTTATGGACTCCCATGGGCAAAATGATGACTATTCTCGTTTTTTTGTTTTTTGGGTATAGTCTTGGGATGGCTGTTTTGTGGTCTTGGTATACTTTTTTTTGGACGGATGATGGGCGTTTTATCGTCGTGAATCAGGTTTATGGGGCTTTTAGGTGGGTTGTTGCTCTTCCGCCGAAGGCGGATACATACCGCCGAAGGCGGTGATTTCTTTTCTATTTGTTTATACCGCCGTAGGCGGTGATTCATACCGCCGTAGGCGGTGAATTTCTTTTTCTTTTTTTCCATACCGCCGCAGGCGGTGAATTTCTTCTCTTTTTATTCCATACCGCCATAGGCGGTGAATTTCTTTTTCTTTTTGTTCCGCCCATACATAATCTCTCTATTCACACACACACACACACACTCAACTCACAAACATAAATAGCTATTCAGGAAGCTTCATCATCTTCTCATGGAACCTAATCATTGCACTCGAACGATACGCGAAAATAGTCCTACAACTCCCCGTCGGCCTCGACCGGCGATACATGATTGCCGTTCTTGTCATTGCAACTGCTGTGTCCACTTTGTTTATTGTATCATTTGCTCAATCGGTAAAAACACAAAGAGAGAGACTCTCTTTTTTACTTGGTAAATACTGATTGTTTGTTTTCTTTGCGGGGGGAAAGCCGACTCCAGATGGACTATACCCCAAAAGCAATGGAATGATTTGCCTCGTAGTCGGCGCCACGTATGCTGGACTCGTGTTCCTTGGAATAACGTACCTATACCTGCGTTCCTACATTTGCAGTATACAAATGATTGAACTGATTGCATCCGCGAAAAGAAGTCGCGAAGCCAATGAAAGACTTATTGAAGCAGTTATCCTCGCTGGCGCTGCTACTGCTGGCGCTGGCGCTGAAGCCGGCGGCGGCAACGGCTCGAGTGCAGAAGCCCGCGTGACAGTAGCAACAACGCCAGACGAAATCCAAAAACCTTCCAAAGCGGATGAAGAGGAATTGAGGCGGCAGAAAATGGTTCTCTTCAACTGCGTGTTGCTTGTCGTCATGTTTCTGGCGTCTTATTTACCGGCTGTGGTGATTGCTTGTATGCATGGGCTTCGGCGGGAAGGTGTTCCACGGCTTTGGGTGATTATTGGGGAGTCGTTTCGTGCTGCGGATGCTGTTGCTAGTCCATTGCTTATTTTGCATTTTCAGAATGATTTCGTTGAGTTGTCTCATTTTTATTTTTTTTCTTAACCCCTTCTAACATCAATACAACCTTGCTGCAATAGAGACATGCATTACGCACCACTCTCGGTCTTTCAAAGACATCATCAAAAGCTGATCAAAACTCTGTAAACTAAAAAAAAAACCGGATACAATTATCCACCATATCTTTTTATATAATATTGGTTGTTCATAAAACCTCTCGCACCACCCCCCTCCATCAAGCTTGTACCATACATAATAAAAAACAAAAAAAAAAAAAAATCAGAACCGCCTTCTAATAACCCCATCTTCAACCCTTCGTTCAACACTCCCACGATTCCCATCCCTACTATTACTACTACTACTACCATCTCCTCCTCTTGCACCATTCGGTGACCTGTCTTTCCGTGACTGGTCATTATCCCGTCCAGAGTTTCTACCCAATACCCCTGATGAAGATGGATAACTCAACGAGCTTGAGTATCCACCGCCACCACCACTCCCAACCGTACCAAGGTTCAGAGAACCACCACCACCACCACCACCACCACCACCGCTCCCATAACCAGGACCAAAGGGATATGTTGGGAAATACGAACTTTGCGGGTACGCATATCTCTGCAGAAACGCATCTTGATGTTGTTGTTGTTGTTGTTGTTGTTGTTGCGGGATTGAATATCCAGGCGGCGATACAAGCGTCGAAAGAGGAACAGCAGCATTGTGTTGAGGAATTATTCTTGTGTAAACAGGTATTGCTGCGACAGCAGGTGGTGGGGGCAACTTACCACCACCACTGCCACTCGTGCTGTTGTTACCCCTACCACCGCTACCCCTACCACCACCACCGCCGCCGCCGCCGCCAAGACGTTCCGCTATCTGAGATGAAGAGTACTCAGACCCTTTACTTTCACTAAACTCTGGCTTATGGCTTCCACCCAGGCGTTCGAAAATCGACGTTCTGGATGAAGAAGTAGTGGACGCGGATGAAGAAGAAGAAACAAAAGGAGCAGATGACATTGCTGTCGCCACAGTCACTGTTGCTGGTGCTGCTGTTGTCCCCGCTGTTGCATTCGCATTATTAGTTTGGGAATGTCTTGGAGAACTTCTTGACCCACTGCCACTCCCAACATAACCACCGCTCCCAAGATTTCTTGACGGACTTGGTGAAGCAGAGTCAATCACGAATGGATCCTCCTTTTTTCTACCCAAGCGTTCCATGATGGCGGGTTTCTTTCCAATCCGCTCGGAAATGGGAAGCTTATGAGACGACGACGACGACGACGATGCTGCTGTATTCAAGCCATTGTTGTTGATACTACTGCCTACACCTGAATCGATGTGATCTCCTGTTAAATCAATCACTTCATTGAATTTTCGGGATTTGGGGACGGGAAGACTCATGTCTACTCCTTTGTATGATCCACTGGATATAGATGGTTGGAATATCTTGCTTGGAATCACATACGAGTTTCCGCTGCCTGGTAATACAAAGAGGATTTTTGTTTGAGAAAGACTGAATAACAAAAAACATCAAACAAAAAAAAAAAAACATTGAGAAACTCCATTTTTTCCGTACCTTGCACACTATCGTCATCGTCGCCATCTCCATAATCCACAACATCATCTTCTGACTCGAAACGTTTCCGCTTCTCCTGGATAATTCTAGTCACCACTGGTGGCGGTGGTGGTGGAGGTGTTGGAGCTGGTGGCGGGGCACCTAAACCCAAACTCAAACCCCCACCATTCTCACCCGCCCTTTTCTTTTCGTGAATCAAAACTGGCGGTGGGTTGCCCAAGACCGCGCCGTTTCCAAGATTGCTCTTTTGCCGGTTCATGAGAACTGGCGATGGATTCGCCGTGGTGGGTTTAGACGACTTTGGCGGGTCTGGAAGACCAGCGCTGCTGTTTGAGCGGTCGCGGGGCCGTGAGGAGTCGTCGCGGGCCGCGGCGTCTTTGCCCCCCGTGGCTGTGGCCGTGTCGTTCTGTCTGACGTCCTCGGCTCTTCGGCCGCTGTTGCTGTTGTTGTTATTTGATTGGCGGCGCGGCGGCGAGTCGCGGCGGCGCGACGAGTTGTACGGCGGCGGACTGCGGCTGCGACTGCGGCTGCGGCGCACGCGGCTGCGGCTGCGGCTGCGGCGGCGCTCGGCGAACGCGCGGTCGAGTTTGACGGCGCCGCCGCGGCTCGGCGCGCGGCTGCTTTCCGCCGCGCTGCCGAGTGTCTGGCGCGGCTTCGGCGCCGGCGGAGGGAAGGACTCGGTGCTCTGGCTGTGTTTGGTCGCGGGTGCATCTGCAGGGGGGGTGTTGGTGTGAAGAAGAACAGGGAAACAAGCTGCTCACCTTTTTCCGGCCTTGTATCATCCTTTGTAGCCGCACTCTCGGATGCGACGACTTTCACGCCATTCGCAGCAGTATCTCCTGTTGGTGCATTGGTTTCGGTTGTCAATGTAGAAGAGATTTCGGCTGAAGGCGCATTTGGTGGAATAGAAGGGGAACCAGAGGGCGAAATAGTTTCCAGCGCTTGGTTACGTAATTTAGCCATTTTAGAGGCCAGTATGTCCGTGAGAACGGGCTTCTTTTCATCCTGAACAGGAGGAGTTCTGCTTTCTGGCTTTTCCGATGGTGGTGGTATCTGAGTGTCAGCGCCATTGTCAATATCCATGTCATTAGACGCATCGTCAACAGTCACATTTCCGTCGTTGGCGATATTAGAAACAATATCGGTCGAAAGTTCGATGGCCTTTTGTTCTTGAGAACCGTTCGCAACAGACGCTTCTTGTTCTTCCAGACCAAATAAGAAAATCAAATCATATGCCAGGCAAGAAAAGAAAAACGGAACCAACCTTTCTCAGCTAATTTAAACTCATTGATTCTCTGATCGATCAATGCCAGAATCCTCTTGACTTCAGCGACGCCCGCCCGATCCACTTTTCCTAGAATACCCTCCCAAACATCCCTCACACTCTTTCCCCGACTATTCACTGACGTGAAAACCTCCGCATTCCCAACACACGTCATCACTAAACGAACGCAAGACCTATCCTTTTTAACCTCTGGCTCCAAGAACCTGTGGGATAGCAAATGAAGCCACGACTCCTTTTCCGGATGAGTCTTTTCAAGGAGGATATCCTTTTTGTCACTTATGGAAGGAACGTAGTTTGACAAAAGTTGAACATCGAATCGCCATGACGCCCAGCAAAGAAGACTTGTTGTGTCCTTTCCAGTATAAGAATGCTCAAACTGCTCCGAATCTATAAATTGGTTCATTTGCTGTGGGGTGATCCATTCCCGCGCGTATAATTCGAACGGCAGTGTTGAAGGCCACTGAGAATCAAAAATAAGAGAGTCCAAGCCATCGTCGCCAAGCATGGTAATAATTTCTTTAACAAGAATAGAAGATTTCGAGGTCAAAGTCAAAGTTGAGTTATCAGAATAGAGCGATGGCGGCGCTGGCTCGCCGTGGCATTCCGTCATCCAGACCAGCCAACGAACGATTACAACGGGATTATACTTTATAGGAGTTTCGTCCTTGTCTTCAAGGAGTACTTCTAAAATCATTTTCGCTTCCTCCAAGAAGCCACCAAGTAACGCCATGTCAAATTGGCTCAAATCGCGGAAAGACGAATTATCTCCCGAGCCCGCGACCCATTCAACGTCAATAGAGCAAGTGCCGCGCTGTATATCCGCAGCTGTCAAGCTTTCAAGTAAGGGAGAAAAGACATCCGCGTTTCCAAAACTTGCACCAAGCAGAGTAACTGATGATACCACAGTACTCCATTCGGGTACTGGAATACCTAAAGCTTTCCATGCTTTGCTGCGGATACTTTTCTTGTTGTATCTCTTCAAGAAATGGCGAACCAAGGGCTCCTCACTTCCATCAAAGACCCGCCCCATATCACCACTTGATAAAAGCTGCTGAAGCATCGCCCACGAACCACTGCGAGCCGTTTCCAAAAGTGCCCATGGGCACTCTTCCTCTGTTTCAGGAACTGTCCGTGACATGAGCACATTCAGCTCCTCCGTCAAGTACAATATCATGGGTCCGGCACCGTTCCTCAACGCTTTCAGAAGAAGGGGAATTCTTCCTGTAGTAGTACCAGTGTTGGCGGTCGTGGCAGCGCTGGGATACGAGTCCTGCTGGTCCAGAATCCGTTGTTTGGCCTCTTCAGATTCCAAAAACACATCCAAAACCGAGTTGATGCGGTTCACATCAACAGCAGACAAAGATTCACAAGGAGTACTCGTCAAAGCATCCAAAAGTCCAGTCGATTCTTCAGCCGGAGCAGTAGTCCCAAACAGGATAACCTCACACAGCTCATTCACTTTGCTTTCAGCAATGTCGTTCAACAATGCCCAGAAATCTGAATCATGCCACATATTTCGAGACTCTTTGCAAAGTTTGGAAACAGTGGCAGATATAGCTTGAACCAAGGCATCCCGATTGGACGTCCCAAAGAGCTCGACAAAATCAGGCCGGACCATCAATAAGGACAGTCCACGCGATGTATGCACCCTTGCCAAAAACTCTTTAAACAGGAGTGAAAATTCAGGTATATCTTCTTGTGCAACATTGGCTGCCAATGAAGCATCAGCAGGTATATCGCCATCGTCATCGCAGTCCATGTTGTCCTCACGGCTCGCAGCAATAACCCCCTCGTCACTCTCCCATAGAGAGAAATCCTCCAGCTCGGAGAAATCATAAGTAGAATCTTGAAGCGACAGTTCCAAATGATGAACCACAAAACGTGAAACATTGGCAAACAAACATCCAGCATCCAATTTACCAATGACAAAAGCAAGAAAAGAATTATATCTTCTGCAACGAGGTCTAGTGAACAAATGCATTCCATCTGTCATATACTGACTTCGAACCGTTAACACAGAGTGATAAATCACCAAGCATTGAAGCATGTGAGTCGCGGATTTGAACGGATGTTTGGGATCAGGAAGCAACGAATCAATCTCCGCATCTCTGTCAACATTAAGGAGGCCAATATACGCTGTGGAAGCTGTTCCATTCATTAAACTGCCGATTAAAATGGGAGATATCTCTGGTAATTGGGACACGACGGAATCCAATGATGGCTTCAAACTTGCTCGCACTTCTTCCACGTTGATTGCGGATACACTTTGCGAACCAGAAATTGATTTCGAATTTGAAGATAATGAATTTTCGCTGTTGTTGGGACTCGTTTTTGTAATGTTAGTACTAGTGTTGCCGGTTATATCGGCTTTTGGTTTAATGACAATTCGTATTGGAGTCTTTTCCGGCGGTGTGGCTTCAATTGGAGAAATAGATTGGGAAATCTTCATTAAATGAGCCTGGGTGAGCTGCAGAAGCCAAAAGAAAAAGGGGAATGATAGGTAAGTGAGACAAAACTTCAGCGTTCTGATAAATCACCTCATGAATTCGAATGACTCCGAACGACGATGGATTGGACTTAAATTCTCTTAAGCACGCATCCACCCATGATAGCATCACTATCGGAACCCCATTAGATCTGGCAATCTGGGGTGATAAACACTGAGTGTGTGAAACTGATTTGCAGCCAAAACGGTTTAAAAAACCTTCATTTTGTTGGACCCCATACAGTTGGAGATAACATGAGTTGTGTTTGCAGCAAAGATGGGATTGGAATTAAACGATGCTCCAAAGCTTCTCAGTTTGCGTTCCACTTCAGCCTGGGATTCAACATTTTGGCAAAGGTTGAGGACAGGGCCATCACGCAATCTACCTCCTGAGCCTTCGAAAGTCCAGTAGCTGATGCAATGACAGGCACTACCGGGGGAGCATAGGTATACTGTTGTTGAGTGCTTTTGAGATTTTGCATCAGTTGGTTTGCAGTGAAGAAAAAAAAACTATCTTTTGTTCATTGATTGGGAAATGGATGAAATAACCATCTGGCGACGGTCTTTTGAGAAGTTATCCATCAAATTCTTGAGCGTGTCATTTGTCTCTCCTCGGACTATTTCGGTTGTCTCCGCTTGATCCCTCAGCTCCACAGGAATCACGAGTTTCACATTCCTGAGTTCAGCAGTAAATTCTTTCCCAATAGATCCAACGGGCATGAGAGTACATATCCCATTCTCATCGACAGTACAAAGAGCAAACACAATCCCATTCCTGTCAGCTCCATATTCGGTCACACCAAACACGCGAACCAAATCTCTCTTTTTCAAATCTCGATTGGACCGGCAAATTGCCTTGTGATTGAGTCTCCACGCGGTTCCTTGACATTCTTTGGAGCAATAACTGACCAACTCACATTGAGAACATAGCCTCATCTTCAACCCTTCTTGAGCCATACAATGGCAATTCCAGCACTCTGCCTTCAGTCTTCGATCTTGATTGTTATATACTGTTCCATCGCCATTAGTTTCGCAGGCGGGTATTCTGCGTTTGCTCCAAACATACCGCCGCGGAAATAATCAGCAGGAAACACTTCGCGAATAAATCCAGGGCTGGGCGAATCATTTCATTATTCCCACTTCCTTCTTCTCCAAGAAACCTGCAACATTGTACGACAGATATTCAAGAGCCCATTTGGCTTCAATTCAACCAGTTGCTTTACAGTGAGGGCTGGTACACGAATTGGGTACCGTGAAGGACCTCTTTGGCCTCTTGATGTGACATTTGGTCGAGTAAGGTGATGGCTTTTCTGAGTTGTTGAACAGCGCGGTCAGATCTTCCGAGAGTGTGGTATAAACTAGAGCACGCGTAGGCCGCGTGTCCCCGATGAAACGAGTGTTCAGTCGTGTTTTTCTCGATTTCCTTGAGGAACTGT
>JAIVFH010000246.1:0-39959 GCA_025765595.1 Obelidium mucronatum | reverse complement strand
GATCATCTACCTACTACCCCTCCTTCCAGTATTCCTGTACCATGCATAAAAAACACTGCTGGATTCCACAGTCCAGAAACTCCAAAACTGATGGCCACCAGCACATTTAACCAGAATGGTGGATCTCTTGCCCTATAACTGCTAAAATGCTGCATATAGTTGCAGGCGTCCATGAAAAGAGAAATCCCATCGCGACAATCAGCCCTCTTCCCAACATCCGCTTCATACTGGCGATTTTACTGGAAATAACACCGTTGTTGTTACTTAAAACAGTTCCAGCATTACTAGCAACAGAAGTCCGCCGCTCTCTTTGAATTGGCGGGTTATACAACGAAGCCCGTCGCTCAAGCGGCAATGGAGGAACTGGTGGAATATTGGTACTCGTTTGCTGCATCATAGCCGAAGCAGCACCCGTCCCAGGCGGCGTATCATGCTCACTCCTCCCCGAACTCTTCCCACTACTTCCATTCGAGCTTGGCGGTGTCGACGTCGATGTTGTTTGCCCACCACTGAAAGCCTTAAAGATGGGAACCAAGTTATCATCATACAGCTCTTTGGTGACCATCCACACTTTGAGATACATTTTGATGTAGAGCGATACAATCGCGATAAAGTGAATCCACAATGGCGCGTATAAAAGAGCAATCTGGATCGCGGGGTGGTGTGGGGAGACCCAACATGTGAATATTGAATCTCCGATAACGGTCTCTCCTCCTTTCATTGTGATTTGAAGGAGGAGTAGAAAACATGTCATGAGAATGGAAGAGCCCCAGACGTAAAAGTGGTACCACAGGTAGTGCTTTTTGGCAATGTTTGTGCTGTAGATCACTGTCAAATAGCAGAATATCGCAATGACCATCGCCAGACTCGATACGGCTGTTGCAAAGAACTGATAAAGTGAGGCCATGAAGATACATAAATGATCGATGGAGGCAACCGCGCTGCCAGTGATCCAGCATATGGCGACGACAATTTCGCAGCAGGCGAGGGATGTTTGAAGCTTTTGAAACGCGGTCTGAAGATGCTTGGAATACAACACAGATACAATCAGTGATAGATTAGCTATAATCGAGATTGGACAGAGGATGTGGAGAATTATCCCTAGGGTTTCCTTGCTGGTAAGCACCTCCATTTTTCCCCAAAAAAAATAGGGAATAGAACTGCTGGACTGTTTTACACTTAAATAAGTTTTTTTTTTCGTCAGGTTTTGTGCCGTTGATAATTCCTATACCACGAAGCGAAAAAAACAAGCGGATTCCACAACCCCGAAACACCAAACGAAACAGCAACCATCGCGTTAAACCAAAACGGAACCTCCAAATTATACCAAACAGATGCAATCCGATGAACTGTTGCAGGTGTCCATGACAAGTAGGAATCCAATCGCCACAATCCCACCTCTCCCCAGCATTCGCTTTTTGCTTTCAGCAGACCGATGCTGAGTATTCCCACTCAACTGAAACGCGTTCTGGTCGTTCCTTACGAGGAGTGAGAGTCGACGCCCGACTTACGGGTTCCCCGCCTTGCACAGAAGCCTTCCGATCCAGCGGTAATGAGGGAACCGGTGGTGCATGCGCCAGAGATAATGCCGCAGTCACATTAAACGCGCTATCCACAAAGCTTCTTTGGCTTTTCCCTGTAGTGCTGCTGCTGATGCTCGTGTTTGTGGTGCTAATACTTGCTGTCGTCACAGCATGATTCTGAGCTGAGCTTGATTCCTCGCATGCTTCTGCTGAAACACTCGCCACTCGACGTATCATCAACCCATACAAGCAAAGAATAATTATAAAATGAATCCATAGTAGCACGTAAAAGAGGGCGATTCGCAGTATAGGGTATTGGTTTGATATCCAGCACTCGAACGTTGAGTCTCCTAATACATTACTGGCCTTGCTTGTAACTTGAACAAGCAATAGTATGCACGCGTAAAAAAGAGAAGATCCCCATACGTAGCAGTGGTAGCAAATCCAGTATTTTTTCGCCACTGATGGGCTGTAGGTGATTGTCAGATAACAGAATATGGAAAGCACCATCGTCCAACATGATACAGCTGTCACAGCAAACTGATAAACAACTCCAAAACTCATACACAAGGGCTCTATCGGTGATATTGCGCTCCCAATCATCCAGCATATGGCCACAATGATCTCAGAGGCTGCCAAATAAGCCTGCAGCCTGTGAAACGGTTGTTGGAGTTTCTTGATTCTCCAAACCGATACGACGAGGCAGATGTTCGCGAATATGGATATCGCGCACGTGGAGGAGAGAATCTCATAGATTGTGTGGGTCTCTGAGTCCGTGATGGACATGTTTGGGATTTGAGAATCAAATTACCTCAAAAGTAAATCACTTTAATAACTTGAGTCGTTTGGAATTAGCGACTCGCTAGAGAATTCTAGTTGACGCGTTTTTTTTTATTTCAAATTTTTAAATAAGACGACATTGCAGACTCTGATCGACGATTTCATCAGGAGTCTGTTGCTCAAGGTGTTTGATTCCCAAAACTCTTGCCACAAACGCTTCAAAAGAACCATCGCGCTTCCAATCCTCTTTTGTTCCTTTCTTCAACAGTTTAATATACGTTTCTGAAACAGTCCAACTTTTTGCCTTGACCGCATTCATAACCTTGTCCCAAAATTCCGCCAATTCCTGGTCCCCAAAGAGCGCGTAATCCAATCGCTTGACGTTACTCACAGATGCAGCAAGCCATTGCTGAATGAACTTGTGGGTCTTGTTTCCACCAAACATCCCGCAGCCCCAATGCCCGGTAACAACTGCTTCACCATCCACTGAGCCAGACGTAGCTAAAGCAGCCACAGAAAAAGCCAACACAGCCTTATTCATATCTCTCAATACTGAAGAAACAGCGAAATGATTCATACAAACGGCATCCATAACCAGAAGATCCAAGACAACATGTTCATCAACAGGCCCAACGAATGCAAACGATTTCCCATAACCAGTATACTCAACAAACCGTTTCACATTACGAATGACAATCACTTCATCATCAGCCAAGACGGGACAAAAAGCAATCCCCAGAAACGCTTCAGGGCAACAAGAAAATAGGACTTCTTCTTGTGTCGCGGAACCAATGATTTCGTGGATATGTATATATTTGTTTGCAAAGTCGACAAAGAAGCGCGCGTTTGAGGATTCCATGCTGGAAGGCAAAATTGACACGTCAGCAAAATGCGTTTGCTGCGGAATAGTTTCCCAGTCAACTGCTGGTTGAGTTTTACCCACGCGTTTCCTCTCGAATTCAATTTTGCGCGATAGAGAGCCGTTGGATTCCAAATACTGTGCACTTTGAAAGTATGAAAGGAGACAGAGAATCCGTGCTATTGCTACTGATTGTGAATTTGAAAACAGACGGGTCAGATCGAGTGAGCCGACAGCCGCGTTTGGAGAGCTCGTTGGAGTGTTCAAGAGAAACATGTTTGAGAGAACGAAGCGGGCTGTTTCGGCATCGACAGAAGGGGCCGCTTCATCATCTTCCACGTGGCGGCTGCAGATTTCAACTGTTCCGTTTGATGAAGGTTTCAAAGCAGAAGGAGCGTTAGACGCCCAGTTGACAATTTGCGGAAGAAGAGAAACGAAGAATGTTTCTTTGAAGGATTCGTGTTGGATGGCGTTGGACAAGCCGGGAAACGTGAATGGATTGGCGCTTGGCTTGACGGTTGCATTGAGCTGTTTGAGAAAAGATTCAATTGAGAGGATATTGGTCCAAGGGATGGGATCGATGAGGCGGCAGGTTAGACGGGCTGATTGCATTGCTTATTGTCTTATATATAATTATTACTTTTATTTTTTATCTTCAATTAAAAGGACGAACTTTCAAACTTTCATTTTTCAAAACCCGTGCTGATTCAGGCACTTTCTCATCCGGCGCTGGCATATCCTGTCCAACAGCAGTCCTGACCTTTTCAGCAAAGTCGCGTTTCACAAAATCCAATAACACCACAACACCGCCGTGGCACGCCAATTGAAGTCGAAAAAACTCGTTACCATTGTTGACACAAGTCAGCGTTTCGATTTCGGGAAGGGGTTGTTGTGTTTTCAATTCAAGGGCTTTTGGCTGGATTTCAAATTCAGGCGAAACGACAAAGATGGCGACATGTTTCATTCCAATGTAACCAATACAAATTGAACCAGAGTACCATTTTAATGGAATTATCTTGCTGGAATAGATGGCAAGGGTTGCCGGGATCTTTTAAAACAGAAGTTTTTTATAATCCCCGCCTCCAAAAAGAACGAGAAAAACTTACAGAGGATGAAAAGGAGGTGTTTTTGCGTTTAAAGAATGGATTCTTTGTTAACTCGGAGGGTCTTGCCACAGGTTGATAATTCCCTTTAGAAGTCGACATGCGTTTCGTACTGCTGCTCCCTGTAGACACCCAAGTTCCAGTCTTATCTCCAATAATAGGAACCGCCCTTGGGAACAAATTCAGTACTATCGGGGTTGAAATTGCTACCCAAATAAGCACCGAAGTGGCAAACTCAGTTTGGGCAATTGAGGTGGTATCTTGCCTAAGAACCACCACAAGGATTGCAACAATAATAGAAACAGCAGAGGTTGTAATAAGGAGAGTCACTTCACTATGGTTCGGTCCGACATTCCGGCTTGCATACGTGATTCCAACAAGAAGTACAATGAGAAGGCAATTGTAAATCCAAAGAATATAGGCGGCTCCTGGTAATCTGTTGGTGCATGTCTTTTGGAGAACGCTGTTTCGAACAACCTCGGTTTGGATTCTTAAACGCGACAGCTTGTGGTATATTCCCAATAGAATCTTGAACGGAAAGAAGAAAAAAAGTACATTGTAAATTTGGTGTCCAAGCCAAACACATAACGAGAAGAAAGCATATACAAACCAGTTCCATAGCCACAATCATGCCAAGTAAAAACAACATGAACGAATCGCTCACAAACTTTTTAGAAATCTTGGATTTCGCATTGTAAACCATACAAACGCGACCATTTTTAACAATCAAACAGCCCAGAATAATCGACAGTGAAACCAACTGAAGCCACGGTCTGATTGAGCATTTAAATACAGACTCATCACCAATAGACAGAAGAATAGATGTATATGCCGGTATTGATCCTATTGCGAGGATACTGAGGAATATAATGGACCCAGATTTAACGGTTGTTTGCTTTCGAAACGACAGGACAAACAAGAGCAACGAGACGGATATTGCGATTCCGATAGCGGATAAGCCAGTGAGAATTTCTCCCTGCTGACTGAGGGGGTCAATTGTGTCTGTTGTGTAAATGGGCCCATCTGGCGGTGGAATCGAGCCACCTTGAAACAAAAAGTTCAAGTCCTGAGCATGTGGAATATAGGGAACCAAATAGTACCTCCAAAGAAAACCATCGTGTTGTTTGTGGCTGCAGTCAAATACGTCTTCATATCCAAACTAGCATACTGAAATTTCGTTTGTCGAGAGTCCGTATACCCAAACACTATAAGAACCCCGAGAAAAAGAAGCGGTCAAATGAGAAACTACATCAAGAGCAAGGGGTTCTTACGGATAGATGCCGGAGTATAATTAAAGTACTGGAAAATAAATGTAGCAGCTGTATCTCCATTTTCTGTGAGGGTGAGCGGATCTCCTGTAAGTCCTGTCAAGCCTGATTTTTTTTTTTTTTGGTTGAAATCGTAAATACGGAATTTGCGTTGCACGAGGAGAAAACTCCACCAGTGCTCATGAACGCAGTGTAATTCATGTGTTTTTGAAGAACTCGTGAAGATAAATCCGCCAGAGATAATGAAGGATTGTTTCGCAGAAGCTTTAGTAATACAAAAGAAAAACGGTTCAGATATCCACAAGAAGAAAGGAAAAATAAAAAATAAAAAAAAATACCTGATCCATTCCATAAGCTAAAAGCGCTGTACAGTCATGTGAAGGGAGAGTGTTGAACCAACTCGCGAGAGTCTGTAAACTATATCGCCATCTAAAGTTGTTTGGGATCATTTGAGATCAATAATTGAGTGATAATATAAAACTTTCTTACCCCCACGGAGCTTGAAAAATATTCACTTGTCGAGTTATGTTGGATTGAAGTTGGGTCATTCCAGGAGTGTTCAAATTGAGTCCATAGGGCTGGATTATTCCTTGAAACAAATTGCTGTATCCTTTCCCAAAGTCTAAAGCCAGTTCCATGCTTGTTAATACGCCAAAAGAGAACTTTTTTACGGCTATAATCAGAAAGCCAAACCTTTTGTTGCATTTCCAGAAGGAGGAGCCATTGCATCACAGCCGTTTAGGGGAAACCAGACATAATCTGGACCCACAAGACGATTCAGCCTGAGAACCCCCGGGAGAATTATAAGATAATTTAATATAACTGTTTAACGTTTGGGTTTCGAAATCCTTACTTTGTCTTCAGTGTCAAATATGTATTCCCCATTGCACTCGATCCACCGCAATATATCAAATACCGCGCACCCACCCGTTCAATGGAATCAGCAATAAACTTTGCGTCCTTATAAGTGACAGATTGAAGGTTTTCAACAATTTCGATTCCATTGGCGATTAAAGGGTTGATTATTGTGTCATCACAGGCTTCATTTTTTGGCGTGTCAAGGAGGAATGCTGCAGCAAAGAAAGCTTTAAGGACGCTACTTACAATGAGATGATTCTGAAATTATTGCGACTCGTTTTACATCCCAAAACTTTAAAAGTTGAAAGACAGCTTGACCTATTCCCGACACTATTATGCTGATTAGCATTTTAAATTGGAAAGGTTGTGTTTCTCACCGGTTATGGTTTGAAAGAAATACGGATACTTGTTCTTGTCCAGAAGGACAGTTTTCGCAACAGAACTGGCACAAAATGGGAGCTGTTGTATGATTTAAAAACTTAATAACCAGCAATACGCTATTTACCTGAAACTGGGAATACACTTGTGCCGAGTATCTTTAATAATAAATTATTATCTTGATTTTTTGTGAGTCTGAGTGCTTTCGGACTTACCGAACTGTGCTTCCATAAAAGTCACCAAAAACTGCAACAACATCTGTTTTCGAAAATATACACTATATTAATTTCTTGACTCTCTCATCTCACTCTCATTCCCTCTCGCTCTTTTCTCACCTGGATGATTTTCGTATATTTCTTGAGCCGTTGTCATGGCAGATCCACCACAGACATTTGAACGTTTACAATAGTCATTGAACCGCTTGATAACGATTGTAGTATTTGGCAGGACATTTGGATTTTTGTTGATATTATCTATTGCAAACTTGTAGATTTGAAGTATGAACGTGACATATTCCTGAAAATGGCGCATATATGTAGCGTACGAATTTAATTTTATACCTGAGCTCCAATCTGGTTCCAGTACCACCAAGTTTTAGCTCCCCAGTTTGCTGGACTGCTCATTATTGAAACATTTTGCTGCTCGTAACCGCTAATGATAAGCGAACCATTGTACTTCAGTCCAGGAAACCTGAGCATGTGACATTTAATGTCAAGATCGACACTTTGATTCACTCACGCACAATCTGTAGGGTCCAATAAACGCGATCGTAATGTTCGATGACTTCTTGTTGTCTGTTGGAGATGACATTCCTTTGGAACGATTCCACACTTCTGTTTTTGGGTTGTGAGTGTAAATCCCTCCATACCTGAAAAAATGTCCATCGGAACTTGCTTGATAAACGAATCATAAAAAATCTATACAGTATATATTATTAAAGATACCAAAGAAAACACACAAAACCCCTATTCTAATCATGCAAAATCCCTTGTGAATCATTTGATTCAACAATAAAAAAACAATAAAGAAATTTTGAACGCCATCCATCTTTAGAAAGACGTGAGCGGTTCCAATAACCAAAAGAATCCAACAAGGCCTGCTATGTAGATTCCAATGATGGTGACTATGAAAGGTGTGTGTGTGAGTAGACGCGATGTGGAGGTGATGGAGATATTGCGGTAAGATATTGCTCTTGGGAAGCAAAAAGATGATAAGAACATGACCGCCCTCGACGGCAACACTGCCTACGGCGGTATAGATGCAAACAAACCTCTAGTTTTACTCCAACGACCGCCATCATAGGATGGAAAAAAGACAGATAAGTCAGGAAAGCCATACGCATTACAAAGAGAATGAGCAACGACTGCCGACCAAACTGTACCCGTCCTAAGAACGAGATAGGTGGCAAACATTCCAAAGACTGTAGTATACAAAAATTGAAAGCCAGAAATCAGACAAGCTTCTTTGAATGCCGCTGGCGATGCACCATTTGAAATGTAGTGTTCTCTCAGATGATGGAGATGTGCTAAATTGAAAAAGGAAGGTTAATTATTTACATAGTAAAACACGAATTATCTCTGCCAAATAACAGCAAAAGACGCACCGAGACCAAAGACAAATGGAAGACCAAAGACGATCGCCGCGTTTGAGTAATTCGCCTTTTGCAGAAACGGAATCATGGCGGCTCGAAAGCAGATTTCCTCTGTGATTGGCGCAACCACGATCGCGCGCCAGAACTTGAGGCTTGTCAGCGGCGCCACGTGGAACAGCGGCTCCTTCGCGGCGACGGCGGCGGCGGCGTGGCCCGCAAAGGCAAGATTGGTCAGCGCGAAGGCCGCGACGACCGGCGCGGCGGCCGACACGCCGGCGCCGAGCCGTGCCGGCGGCGTCTGCGTCAGCAATGCGCAGAACCCTAAAGAGAACAGCGCCGCGCCGGACACCGCCACGAACCGGCGCACGAGCTGCGCAGAGAAACTATCCGCGCCGGCTGGCGCGCACGCGCTGGCGACGTGCACCGCCAACACATAGACAAGGCCGAGGAACACGCACGCGGCGACCGCTGAGAACGGCGTCATTTAATCAAGGCAATTAAGCGATTTAATTTTATTTATTACAAAAGAAGGACAGAAACTATCCACTCTTGAAAAGAAGAATGGCTATCTGTCCCAGGTAAAAGTAGATAAAATGCTATTTGGTTGGGAAGTATTTGTGATTAATGATGGATACGACTTTTGACAACAAACAAACTACACACCTTTGTTTCGTGTGTCACGTACGAGCCAAAGTTTCTACCAACGATGCAGTGCCAAGTTGGGTTGTATTTCTTGTCAAACTCGCGCTTAATGAACGCAGCAATGTCCTTTTCGATATTGTATTTTTCCATAGCCTGAGTTGCACAGTCTACCGCGTCTTGCTGCATCTCTTCTGACATGTCAGCGTTCTTGATGACGGCTTTACGGTCTGACATCTGTAAAATAAATTAAAATAGGTAGAGAAAGATGTTTAGTTATTTGGCGTTGATGGAGATCTGTGGCAAGAAGAGAGCCATCCAAAAAGGCCTAGCCACTATCAACTCAGCAGACAATAACCTCCGGCATGGGCGTCTTTTGCTCCCTCGACTCTCTCAGTGTCATATCCATCCATCGAGCCACTTTCTGCTTTCATGCTGCGCTTGCTTCAAATGACCCGCTAAAACTACCACACCACCAAGGACCTCACCGCCAGATCAAAATCGCCCTCTGAGCACAGTAAAACCAACCACACCGGCACTCTCTTCTTTGCCCTTCAAACTCGCTCGAGTTGTATTCAACGACAAACCTTTGTTTTTTGGCTAGAATTCCAACTGACAAAATAATAACTTCGATTTTTCCTTTGCTTTCCACCCAACAACACATTCCACTTCCGCGCAGACTCTTGAGCAAGCTTCTGTTATTCATCAAAAGCACAAATGATCATGTCTGAACCAGAGCAGCATTCAACGCTAGACGAATTGAGGGCCCAACTCATCACAACAACCGAGTTCAATCACAATGTATGTCAAGCCTTTTGGTTTGAGCCACGTGAAAAAGAAGGTACAGATGATCCATTGCTGAATCTGTCTTTTTTCCTTGGCAGGACTTTGTCTCTCTACAACGCGGATTCCTTCTTGTTGAAGGTTCTGCCAGCCGCACCGTATGTCTCCTGCAAACAATCACCGATCATACCATCAAGAATGAATTTTCAGACTTGAATCTCAAGCAAAGACTTTTTGTCGAAACTGCGTCACGTTTCCTTGTACTGCTTTCGAATTCAAACGAGACGATCGACCCTTCCCAAATTATTCTGACCCTAAAAACATTTGCATCTTTTCTATCTGATTCCTTTTCTTCTTTGCACGTTCTTTCTTCTGTAAGTGTTTCTCCTTCCTTGTTGCTCTTTTTTTCCACCCCTTCCAGAGAAATCAATAACACTCATACACGCAAAGATTTATGATAGTCTTATGGCCAAATTGTCTATATTCGCGCGATATCCAATGACGCAAAAACCGATACACGTTGTTTTTGATGTCAGGAAATACGGGACACAATGTCTCGTGAACCTCTGTTTGAAACCCGGCTCTTCTCCTTTCACTGTTACCTGCCTCCAATGCTTCTGCTACCCTACCAATCGCGACGCCTGCCTCCTCTACTCTGCCTTCCGTTTCAAAGTTCCAAGAGACTGTTGTCTCTATTCTTGTCGAGAATTTAAATATTGGACTTGCGTCATCTTTAGGGGATGAGAGTGTGAAACAAATTGAAGCTCATGATAAGGTTTGGTCGGCCTTCTCTCTTAAATCACAGCTGATTTAACTTTCTTGACCAAAAAAAAACAGTTGCTTGTCACGGTTTTGAAAGGAATCCAAGCTCTCGTGAATGAAAACAAGAATCTTTTCTTGGGCCCGCTGGCTGGCATTGTTGTCAATTTGCATAGTTTGATACTCCCTTCCTTCTCGACAGGAGGAAGAGAATCTAGCAGCACTTTGAAACAGCAACAGCGGGGGACTTCAAATAATCGGCGATCGTCTGGTGGCTCTACTGGTGATTCTTGGAGGAGATCGCCTTCTGTTGGGTCTGTTTCCAGAGGGTTTGGTGGTGGATCCAACACTTCATTGGGGAGACAAAGGCGGGATAAACAACGCGGCAGCACAGAAAATGCGAATAACGGTAGCTTGGAATCAGATTCCGAGGTGTCAGATGGAGACAGCGGATCAGTTTTTGGAGACAGATATTCTACAGAAAAAGTTCAACTCAACGCGCTCTACTGTCTCCAAGCCTTGAACAAGGCCCATCCAAAACCCATCTATTCAAAGTGGTCACTCTTTCTTCCACCTCCTCCAACTCCTGTTCCCGCCTCGCAATATCCTCAGCAACCCTCTCTGTTTACTCTTATGGATCCTTCATTCTCATCAAACCCGAAACTACGCCTCGCTGCTTCCCTCGTTCTCCAATCTTTCTTGGAGGGTAGCCAGCAATATCTATCAATCGCAGAAGACTCACCCACAAGTAAACTCAACAGCAATAACAATGCTGCCAGAAACCATAGCTTCACATCTCTGTCTGAAAAGCTAGCAGCCCTAGTCTGTGATTTGCATGCTGGGCTCATTAAACTGATATCCAACACGGCAATAGAAGAAGAACGCGACGAAGCAGTCATGGCTTCACATTGGAAAGCATTGTCGCTTCTCATCAAATGCAGCCCTTATACGCGAATCCAAAGTGTGGATTTGCGGGGAAACTGCATGAATGCAATTCTTTGTTTTAATGACGGGGGAAACAACAGCAACAGCCGACAATACTTGTCTCCTCGTTTGAATTTGATTGCGTGTCTTTTGGATGCAGGATATAGTATCCCAAATGAAGACGTCAAGGCCAAGATAACCAACCTGATTTACCACGCCTTCTTGTCCTCTTCATCGTCATCATTAGATTCCTGATCCGGCTCCATCTCTGAACGCGAAGCGACCACCCACATCCGTTGCAACAAGCGAACAGTTGCAGATTTCAAGCTTGGATGCTCTCTGTGCATTGATTCGGAATCAATTTTCTTGGATTCTTGACGACTGGGTGTCGTACTTGGAACCAGTTGTGATACAACCTGTCTGGACGCATCCAACGGGATCGCTTGGTTTCGTGCGGAAAGTCGCTTGTGCGAAAGTGATTGAACAGTTTGCATCGAGCCTTGCGAAAATGCGAGAACCCTCAGCAGTTATGGATAAACAGGAAAAGAGGAGTCACGATAGTACAGAATGGGATTGGTGGTGGTTTCATGTTTTGAAGCTGTACTTGAAGGACGGGGTCCGGGACCCAGGATATGCTATCCGCGCGGTTTCTTTGCAAGTATTGGCGCATTTCCCAGCATCGATTTTTCGAGAGTTGGAGCTAGGACTTGCAGGATTTTGTTAAGCGGGATGTTGTTGGTGTGTTGGCTGGAGATGTTGATGAAGATGTAAAGAGTAATTGCTGTTTGACTTTGGGGTTGTGGGTGACGCTGGACTACTTTATCAAGGTTTGTCATTTTTAGCCTTGCTAGTTTGCTCTAATATCTCATTGTTCAGGATGCCGAATTCATTAAGACGTTGTCTCGACAACTTCCTATTCTGGCATACGACAAGGGACTTCTCGTACGTGTGAGATCATCCTGGGCAGTGGCCAATTTAGCCGACACGCTACTCTCATTGGAGCAAAAACAAGAAAACCGAAATATCATCCCATCTGAATTACTGCAGCCGTTAGTCCAAAGCGCTATCCATAGCGCAAATGACAATGAAAAATGTCGGAGCAATGGTGTCCGGGCTGTTGGAAACTTACTCCGTCTTTCCCCTCCACAACTCTATTCACGCTGCTTCTCGCCCACTCTGGCCCCCGAAATCGACGCGATAACCAAAAATATATCATCTGGTGCATTTAAAGTGCGTTGGAATGCTTGTTATGCCGCGTATAACCTATTGCAATCGCCGATCCTCCTACACATTCTCCAAAACGGAGTGCAATTGACATCCCTCGCACTCCTCTTTGACGCCCTCATAACCGCCTTGACGAAATCCAAAAACTTCAAAGTAAGAATCAACGCTGCCATGGCACTTGCGGGTCCACCCATCGCTGGCCATATATTGTGGGAAGCACGACGAGATTTTAGGCGTGTTTGAGGAAGGTTGGTGAGACTGTAGATGATGATTTGGAGGAAACAAAGTTTGGAGAGTTCAAATATCGTAAGGGGTTGGAAGAGCAGGTTGCAAAGACTTTGGGGTATCTGGAAGGGATGTTGGTAGTGTGATGTTAAGGTGGTCGCTGTTGAAAGAAAAGATCTCGGAGGCCTGTGAAAAATACTGCTATGTAATAATAATAAGATGCGTCGTAGAAACAAATTCGATAGCGAAATAACTCGTATCATTAATGGAGATCGTGTCCGACTTAAAAAAAAAAAGATTCCTCCAAACACAATCAATGTCGTCAGCCGTTTCCTTGTCAACTCATTTGTTCCAGCTGTCAGTCCTCAACTGAATCGAGTCAATATTTAGTCCTGTCGGGAGACGTTTTCTATACATTCAAATGTTCTGCATGTTCAACTATGGCAAATCCAGAATTCAAACGCTTAACCATGACTTGGCTTCAACTGACGCATTTAGTCTTGTATCATTTGACTGTGACCAGCAGCGATCGATCCAATAGATTCTTTGGTTGGAAAGAACACATTTGTGGGTTTATCGACATGCATTGGGAACACTTGGTACCAGGGCGAGTGAGTTGAGTTATTTTCTTCTCTTAAAACGAAGAAGAGTTGAGACTGCTAACGATTGGACAACTCTGTGTACATGATGTACGGTAGGAACTGCAACTTGGCCAAACACAATCGCCAAAGAACTATCCACGAATTCATCAATATTTATATCTGGAAAACTGTACAATGCGAAGGGATTCTGGGCTTTGGTGGAGCAAGTCCCTCCGCAGAATCCAAAGTCAAAAGGCAAAGCAGAGCGTGTAACCAAGAAGAGCGATTCTGTGGCTTCTCATGCTCCTGTTGCAGACGATGATAATCCCAGCAGTTATGCCAGCGGGAGAATTGGAGAAGGGGAAAAAAAGAAGAGAAAAAGGAAGGAGACGGGAATCGATGATTCTGTAGAATCCATTCCGCAAACCGATGAAATTGTGAAAGCAGAAGCGCCTTCTTCAACTTCGGTGGGTGTTTTGGACGCGTCCGATTCTCCGTCAGTTGCGTATCCAACAAGTACCAAAGGAGGGGCTCATTCCGTAGATTCGACAAAAGATGCCGAATCAAATGAAAACCAAAGCATATCCGCCACACAAAATCCATCAGTCGCATCTCAAAATCCGAAGACGTCCGGAAAACAGCCAATAAAAAGGCCTAACCTGGGCTTGGGTATCAAGGGAATCAAAGGAATCAAGGGCACGAGCCAAACAGCGCCATTCGCCGACGGAGATGCAGACAATGTGGTATATCTACACCCTTGAGTTCGAGGCTATTTTGGGAACTGACGCGATGAAACCCAGGTTCCAACAACCGAACCAACCGGGCCACGTCTACTCGATCCGGAAGAATCTTACAGCTTGATCAAAAAATGCGAGCCATTTATGGCTGAGAATCCCACCGTAGCTCGCCTCCGTCGTCGGCTGTTACTGATTCAAGCTCAGAAACTCCGCGGTCTGAAAAGAGTTGACATTGATGCCATTGCATTTCGTAGCATAAAAGATTATCGCGCAGATCCAGTGCCAATGCAAAGAGTTCCTATAGAGGATGGCGGTATTCAATATGGGATGGATTCAGAAAATAGAGCAATTATTGTGTATGGAAAGCATGATTTGGAATTTGACAAATGCATCGAGGAAAGAACAAAGGCAAGTTGATCATATATATTTCGCGCTTATGTCACTCTTTTATTAACGGTTCTGTTTTGAAGCTGGTTAAAAGCCATAATATAACATTCATCCCACCTCCCTTCAGCCTATCTTCGAAGCTATACGGAACTCCCTTTCTCGCCAACACTCTCACAACGCTCACCCCAATTGCTTCTCAATATACTAGTAACGCACTTGAAGCCATATATTTGGCGAAACTACTTGGATGGTCGTGCAACGGAAACAGAATCTGGCTCCCCAGTACAAGATTTTAGAGTTCGTTTCTTCATTATCAGGAGTCGGCCGAAGCAAGAACTGAACGAAAATCAATTGACTATGTATATTTTCACCCCATGCACAAGGAGCAAGTAAATGAAATGCTGCTCTAGACAATTTTGGCCTGGAATCGATGGTATAGTAGACTTAAAAAATATTATGCGGCATTTAACTCTACAGTCTTACCTTCTTTAACAAAGTCTCGGAGCACCTTTCCCGTCCCGATCTATCCGTAATCGCGCTTATACAAACGAGTTGTGATAGGATGCTGCGTTTATAATGCCAGATGGGTATATATCCTACATCATGGTGCGTCCTGGTTGGCAAAGAGCTGGAATCGCAAAGTTCATGTTGTTCCATCTGATTCAAGCCGTCGAATCCTATGGAAAAGATGTCACTTTGCATGTGAGTGCCAATAATCGAGCTATGATGCTTTATCAGAGCTTCGGTGAGTTTTGCCTTGATGATAATGATGATGAAAACTAAAAATAACATATTCCATTTTGATTTGCTTTACGCCAGGATTCAAGGCTGAACAATTTATAGTCAACTTTTATGACAAGTTTATTCCTTCTAATTCGCGTGAATGTAGAAACGCGTTGTTTTTAAGAATGCGGCGATAGATAAAAAAGTAGTAACATATATAATAATAACTTCCGTAAAAACATCCAGCCAAAATGAAGGAACCAACAACAATCAACGCAATCCCACCAGAAGTCAGCTTCAGATTTCTTCTTGGCATTAATCCGCTGACGATCAAGGAGCTGCGGAGTTTGTGCAGAACATTCTACATCGCTACGTCTTCAGCCTCATTCGCCCTCGCCAATCTGCAAATATTGTATCCAATCACGATTCCAGAGTACGGGCTGCGTAGGGCTTATCTCACCAAGGACTTCTTTTATTGGGATCGCTACCATCAGAGAGAGCTGGCGAACATAACCAAATGCCCATACTTCAGTTTCGTAGACAAGAACGGTGAATCCGTATGGTCGCATGATATGAAATTCTCGTTACCTCTAGGTGCAGATCCCGCTAGCCGTATCCGTGCGTTTGTTCCAGTGATCTGGTCTAAAACCTTTATGATCCAGATTTTACTTGACAACAATGCATTCGTTGGATCTATTCCGCCCGAACTTGGACAAGAAGCTGGATTATCTCAATTGACTTCTTTGTCTCTTTCTGGAAATCTATTGTCTGGCAGGATTCCTCCTGAGCTGGGGAATCTTTCTTCGCTTTGTCATTTGAATCTGTCCAAAAACATGCTTGACGGCTGTATTCCGGAAGAACTCGGGAAACTAGAAACCCTGTGGACCTTGAATTTATCCGAGAATCGTCTTGAAGGAACAATTCCAAACCAAGTGTTAAGTAATTGTGCGATGAAGGAACTGTTGGTGTCTAAGAATGTCTTATGTGGAGTATTGAGTGAAATTGATGTGGAGGGGTGGAGGAAATTGATGTTGGAGGTTTTTGATTTATCCGGAAATGCTTTGCAAGGAAACATCCCAAGTTCGGTTGTGTGATTTTGACGATTTGAGAATTCTAGTGAGTGGGTACATTCGATAATCGTTCACTCATGGATTAACCATTAGAATTTGTCGTGCAATCAATTGACTGGTTCGATTCCTGCTGATTTGGGCAGGCTGGAGAAACTCGAAATAGTGGATTTATCTAATAATCTACTTGATGGAGTTATTCCAGACGGATTAAATGGGTGGACATGCAAAATATCTTACGTTAGACTTATCGGAGAATAATTTTCAGGGTGCCTTGCCAGTAGAGCTGCAACAGGCATTGGTGGAGGTTAATGCCTGGTCGTATGAGCGAGATGTACTGCTGGCATACTTTGATTCGAGTTTGTTTCATGAATTTTAATACTTGCCATCGCGATCATTCTATTTAAGCTTGAAGCAATTTTCAGACATCTTTGCTATAATCAAAAAATACTTCCGAGTATAAATTAGACGGCGTCCCTGTATTCCAGCGCAGCAAGGGCCGTGGGATAATAACTTAAAAAATTGTCAAAGTTTGTTTGACCCAGAGTAAAAAATGAGTAGCAGCAAACAGGCCTCGTCGGATTACAATTGCCTTTTTTCGGTCCTTATAGATGGTGCGATTCAACTCAAATTGCTTAAATGAAGACGCGAGGCTGATTTTTCGCTGCCTAACATGAAGGTATCCTGAACTTGAATTTAATGGATCTCTCGTCACAAAAGGTTATGACCACTTAAACATAACCTTCATGAGCGATATGAAAAATTGGGGGACTAAAGTCGTGGTGGTTTTGGAATCAGATGGGCGCTCAGGTTTGTGAGGGACAAAGCCAGACGAAGGTTTTACACTCCACAAGTTTGCCATCGAAAACATCAACAGAAATCCGAATATACTACCAAATACGACAATTAAAATCAAGAGATTCAACGATTACTGTAAACGCGGAGACTGTGGAGGTTCAGCAATGACAACAGCAAAGGAGATCCATGAAAACCACCCAGGTAAACTTGGCATCACAGGAACTCCGAGCTTCCAGCTGCTGGATTAACTAATCGGAAAAGAAGTGGATTGATTTTAGACGTGATTGCTGTGTTTGGGGACTTTTTCGGCAGAACAGTAAAGTGAGACTATTTTCGAAAATCCTGGAATTGACTACTCGAATACAAAAGATCATCCGCAGGAGTCTATTCCCAATTTCAAGTAAATTTTTTCAATTCATCTATTATTACATGCTTATCATGTTCGCAAAGCTCCCGTTTTGCTGTGGTTCGGCAGCAGTGAATGCACTTTTGGACAAAACACGATATCCGTATTATATCCAAACAATAACAAGTGCGTCTTCCTCTTTTTGATTCTATGGTCTGTTGAAATACTCCCCCATATAACCAGTTTCAGGATGGGGCAAGGCTCTGTTTCGCCTATTAGACTTTTGGAACGTAAAACGCGTCGCCATTATATCAGACCAAGCCCAAAGAAAGTGGTTTCTTCCTAAAAACAAGCCTCAAAGAAGCTGGCGTTTTTAACAATTAAATTTTGTAGGCTGTGATGACACCATTGTTTATCCATTGATTGCGAGTGGAATCGAAATTGTGGAAAACCTCCACAGCTGTCACTTATTTAGACGCCGAGTATATAGCAGACTCTATCGAGCGCGTAGATGCTCGGTATATAATATACTGTGGCAAATCAGGAAATATGGGAAACACATATTTGACTCTCAAGACAAAGTACAGTATCCTGCATTCCTGTATTCTTTTTTGTTTTAATAATTTTATTTTTTATTTTCAGATTGAATCGGTTGGTTGGTCCAAGCTATGTTTGGTTTACCCTACACGGGCTTGATGCCGAAGACAGTCCCTCGGGGGATCCGGAAAAGGGTAAAAACTACATAATAATCATGAAATATGACCCAAAAATATAACTGGCCGAACTTTCCTTTTATTCTCCTGATAGACTTCGGAAAAGACTACATGTCCCACTTTCATGGAATTATTCAGATCTATGGATTAAACGTGAACACCCCCTTAATGGTATCACTGCAAGAAAATTTCACAAAACAAGTCAACGAATTTCAAGCCCCCTGGGGTCGGCAGTTTGATTTGCTTACTATGGCGGCTTGGTTCAACATTCTTCCTTCCTACGATTGTGTAGGGATTCTCGCTCATGGCTTGGACAAGGTGCATTTTTTATTCCGAATCAAATAGAAATGATTGTACTGAAAATCGCGCCGCTGTTTTTCACCCTTAAGTTGCTGAGAAGCGATACTAGATATTCTCCAGATTTGCTATCCTCCAAGGCGCTTCAACCACACCTGAATTATACGGCATTTAGGAATACAGGTATGAAAAGTTTATGCTTTTGGGGAAGTTTTTTTAAGGACCT
Source organism: Obelidium mucronatum (assembly GCA_025765595.1). Taxonomy (NCBI): domain Eukaryota; kingdom Fungi; phylum Chytridiomycota; class Chytridiomycetes; order Chytridiales; family Chytriomycetaceae; genus Obelidium; species Obelidium mucronatum. The sequence goes on along the minus strand of JAIVFH010000246.1, from coordinate 21,170 downwards.
GCCGTTTTTTAAAAACAGGATATGTCGGTTTGACCGGAGAACCCCTGTTGCTCACCGAGAATGGGGACGAAGCTGCCACAGTTATCTTTCAATACTTCAATTACTCTCAAGATACTATTTGTAAAGTCTATGCGTTTTCTTTCTTACTATTTTGACTCTTCATCATTTATACCTATACCCATTTTACCAAGTCTTTGGCTACACCAACGTCGAGCAAACAAAGTTCCAATACGCCGACTTGAAAATGGAAACATTTTTGACAGTTGGGACCGCGGATAGAATGCTGTTTTTTGGAGGTTCTTTTTTACCTTCAACCAAAGATAACTCACAACTCAGCTTTCTCAAACAAATAGGAGGCCACATCCCACCACCTGATGGTCCAATTTATACAACCGACATGCTTGATTCGACCAGCGGAAAGGGACTCACAATCGAATTTTTGTCTTTTCTTGGCCTAGCCGCTGCCATCTGCCTCTCGATTCTCGTTATCGTCTACAGAAGAAACAACATCATCAAATCCGGCTCGGTTGTATTTCTGAGCGTGCTCTCGCTCGGGTCTATACCAGCCTACACGTCACTCTTACTTTCTTTGAATAACGAATCGATTCTGAAATGCACTCTTCGACTGTGGCTTCAGCTCTCTTCCTATTCCATTATACTGGGATGCTTGATTGTAAAGAACTTTCGTGTTTGGATGGTGTATAGTGCCAAGAAAAAGATTTCGAAAGTGTTTTTATGGGATTCGTCCATGTTGGCTTTTTTGGGGTTCTTTGTTACAGTTGAGATTGTAAAAAATTGATATTTCTTTCTCTTCTCTGGCTCCTGTCTTTTTTGTGCTTCTTATAATTTTTTTTTTTTTTTTTTTTTTTTTTTTTGGCACAGGTTCTATTGGGTATCTTTTCAAAAGCATCGCAATTACGACTCAAAACCGAAATTCTCCATAATATTATTCAAACCACATGTGTGAATAATGAAGACAGCCGTAGAATCGGAATCGCACTATGGGTATACAATTCCCTGCTTCTAGTGATGCTGATTGCCGTTACTTGTCTCTGCCGCAACGTTGGTCCCAACCATAGCGAATCAACACTTCTTTCTACTTTGTCCGTCACTCTTGTGTTTTCTGCGATTGTGATTCATGCGGTCGAGCAAGACACTACATCCATTTCGCAAAATGTCTTTGCAACTTCTCTTGTAATCTGGATTGCCACTTCGGTACCCATCTTTTTGAATCTGATTCCAAAAGCGGTTGGTATTTATGGAGAGAGTAGTCAAGGCTGGAAAATGCTTGGCAGTAATAGTAGAAATGGAGGTGCTAGTGGCGGTCGGAGTAGTAGAAACTCTGCGAGGGCAGGAAATCCTTCGACAATGCAATCACTTGCTGCAAAGAATGCTTATAAAACTCTGAGAAATACTTCTTTTACTGTTTCCGTAAGATTTTATTGTTTCATGTTCCCTCCTTGTTTTCTGTTGTGAGTAATTGTTTCGTTTCGAGCAGGTTCCTGTTACATATTCAATGAATACATATGAATTATCAAAGAATTGGGTTTCCGGGGCACTTTCTATTGGTTATATTCGAAACCGACATTTTGCGCTCTTTGTTCCATCACCCGACACACCCAATGTTCCCGCAAGAGTATTCAGGCTCAAAGAAATACAGACCGAAACCTCCTTGATAAATCTAGTAGATTCTAAGCTCAGAGAATCATTCAGACTTGAGTTGGATTGTTTGGACGGGTCGGTGTTGTTGGATTTTACCAAATTGGAACACGCCGAAATAATCAAACAAGGACTGGCGCAGCAGACGCCACAGGAAGAAGATGGGAGATCCGAGATGGAAAATCCTTCAGTGCAACATATCAGAAAAAAAAGTGATGTTTCAAAAGAATAAATATTACACAACTTCTCAATGCAAGTTAAAACCAATAATCAGAAAACTTTTTTCTCCCTTTCCGCGCATGTTCGTCTCCTACCCCTCTCTCATAAATCCAGGTGGACCAGATGACGTTGAACGTTTCCGAAACTCGATCCACGACTCATTTCTTTGGTAAACACTCGCTGAAGAAGTTGATCTGCGACGTTTTGATAGATTCAATCTGTCGTTTAATGGAGTGGCAGTTTCTTCCGTAGCTTTAATGAGCTCTGCATCACGTCTGAGTTCTTGAATTGCAATTGCATCCATCAGAGAAATGAAAAAGTATCCAACCATCCCAATGAGCATCAAGTTCCACAGCGTGGATATAAGAGTGGCAGACTGTGCTTTTGACTCGTCAGTATTCCCAAGTGAACCAAGTCTTTTTTTTTTTTTTGTAGAATAGTTCCTCACCACACTTCCCGCTTCTTCATGAGGCCCTTCTTGCGTAAACTTTTGAATATGAGATTTAATCATGGAATCCACAATCGAATGCAGAAACGGCGAAACCCCATTCTTCAACACACCCAAAGCCCACTCCAAATTCCCCTCCGAGAACGCAAACACGACAGCAAAAGCCTGAAAACTAGTTTTAATGAGCGATTTGCCCAAGAAGGTGGCTCCAAAGAATGTATAGAAGGGGACTTGGAAGTGACCGCAGAGCATGCCGGCCAGGTCAAAAAAGGGGTTCGGGACAGCTGCGCAGAGGAGGATTCCGTAGAATCCAAGGGTTTGGAGGAGGTTGTAGATGAAGAGTTGGACTTTTTCAATGAGGGTGCGTTCGGTTTCTGGTTTTTCGAGGATCGTGTCGATTGTTTGGAGGTCGGGATCATCTTGTTCGGCGATAGCAGCAGCACGTGCAACAAAGTAAGGAGGTAATTCCCTGATTTAATAATCAAAATACAAAAAAGTTAAATTTGGATATTAATGAGAATATAGAGTACCCAATGGCAGTCCCGAATCCCCAGAAATAGCACACGAGATAAACTTTGGCAAAAACAGTCAACAGAGTTACTTTGTCTCCTCCCACAAGTTGGGGGATCCCAGATTCTGTCAAGTTTGTTGGACTTAACAGTTGGAACGCGTCTTTTCCATGGTCGTTAAAGTTGAGAGATTCCAGTGCATAGGCTGTCATTGTTACTATTGAATATGATTTCAGTTTCATGAGAATCACTTTGTTGTGCGGGGTTGTTCCTCGCTTCTTATGCGAGAATAAAGAAATGTACCACCTTTAACAATGAACGCCTTCAGTGATACAAAGTAAAAAAAACAGAAATACACCGCCTCCGGCGGTGGGACCCGCCTACGGCGGTAAGATCTCGCCTTTGGCGATATTATACAAATTAAGAATAACGAAATACACCACCTTCGGTGGTGATGTACCACCTTCCGTGGTGATGTGCCATCTTCATCAGTGATGAATACCGCCTTTATGCGTTGAACACTTTTATCAGTGATGAATACCGCCTTCGGCGGTGGGACCCGCCTTCGGCGGTAAGATCTCGCCTTTAACGATATTATACCAATTAAGAATAACGAAATACACCACCTTCGGTGGTGATGCACCACCTTCATCAGTGATGAATACCGCCTTCGGCGGTGGGACCCGCCTTCGGCGGTAAGATCTCGCCTTTAACGATATTATACAAATTAAGAATAACGAAATACACCACCTTCGGCGGTGATGTACCGCCTTCGGCGGTGATGTACCGCCTTCGGCGGTGAATATACCGCCTTCGGCGGTGAATATATCGCCTTCGGCGGTAATCAAACAACACCTTTAGCAGTCCAAGGTCCCAAAAACAATACAAAAGTAGGAAGCCCAGTCCCAAGACCAATACTACTAGCAATTCCCAACAAAATCCACCAACTAAACCAAGAAACTTGATCCAAAAAATGGGCCACCAAAGGATGCACAAGAATATCCTCCAAATCAATCTGAACGACATCCTTAAAGGTCAAGTTGAGCACAAATGCAATAGCCAGGAAAGAAATCACGCCGAATCCAAGAACCACCATGAATGCGTTTGGTTTCAGTTTGTAAATGTGACGGAGAAGCCAGCGGACTAGGGCGAGGACTTTGGCGTCGAAACGAGGTTTGGTTCTTGTTAAGAAGCGACGAGATAGTCTGGATGAAGAAGGGTCGATGACAATCACTTGTTTTTGAAGGGGTTGTTGGAATAACGGTGTTGTGTTGTTTGAGTCATTGAAAGCTTCTTGAGGGTTATTAGGGCGACCTCTGTTCTTTAACTGTCAGACTGCTAAAAGGGAAAAAAAAACAAATGAAGGAGTATCTGCCTTGCAATCGGCCATGTTGACATTGTATGCCCTTGGCTCAGTTATGAGGTTGTTTTTGTCTATTTCAGAGGCTTGGCAGTGAACTGTCAGTCATGACTCATGAAATCTCTTTATCATACACTCTACCCATAAATAGCGATAAATCTATACCATTACTCGTTTGTATTCCTTTCGCTTACTTTGAACGCGTAAAGACTGTTGCATCAGTTCTCGATCACAAACACTGGCGAATCGACAGTTCGAAACAACTGCAAGAAAGAAACAAAGAAAAGAAAAGAAATGCCCCGCCCGACTGCCGCAGTCTGTGTTTTTCCGTGGAACAGCCTCCGCATCGGCGACCAGCCGCTCCTCGCGCAAGCAACAAACACTGGCACCAACACGCTCCTCAACATGCACGTGTTTGACCCCTCCGCCTGGGACGCATCGACGGCCAAGGGACAGCAGCGCGCGTCGGCGCAGCGGGCGGCGTTCTACGTCGACAGCGTGGTGAGCCTCGAGGCGCGGCTGGCAGCGGCGGGCTCCGGGCTGCTTTTTCTGCGCGGAAACACGCCGGCGCTGGTGGCGCAGACGGTCGCGCTTCTCAGCGAGGCACACGCTGTCTGCAGGGTGCTGGTCGAAGAGGCGAACACAGTCGAGGAGCAGCACACACTGGCTGCCATCAACAAGCAGGTTTCACTGCTCAACCTCGCTGTCACAGTGGAAGTCGTTCGGAACGCTGCCACAATGGTCGTAAGCGACGCGTTCGAACGGAAACCGCTGCCGCAAACGTTTACGCAGTTTCGCGTCCTGGTGGAGAAAGCGGGACCGCAAATGCTCCGGAAAGTGGTGCAAACTCCGAGAAAGCTACCGCCGATGCCAGCTGTGGACTGGAGCAAATCGGAAATAGCCGATTCCATCTTTTCAAGAGAAAGTGCAAATATAGCACCGTTGTCGATACCGGACCCACGGTCGGCGTTTCCATTCGCTGCTGGAGAAGAATCAGCTCTGAACCGAATCAAAAACTACTTTGAGGATACTCAACGAATTCGCAGTTACAAAGAAACGCGAAACGAACTGATTGGATCCGAATACTCTTCCAAGCTTTCCCCTTTTCTTGCATTTGGAAGTGTCTCTGCATCCACCGTCTTGAATCTGTTGAAAAAGCACGAAGCTTCTCACAAGGATGGTGGAAATGAATCCACCTACTGGTTATTCTTTGAATTATTGTGGCGAGACTACTTTCAGTTCCTTGGAAAGCAGGTCGGATCAAAGTTGTACCATCTGTACGGAATCGGTTCTTCGTCATCATCAAACAGCAATAATCCCTCTCAGACCTGGATATTCAATCAAGAATTATTTAACGCCTGGAAAACGGGAACCACAGGCATCCCATTCGTCGACGCCAACATGCGAGAACTCCTACACACTGGCTTCATGAGCAACCGTGGCCGTCAAAACGTGGCCTCTTTTCTTGTTCGCGATTTGAATATCCCTTGGACGTATGGGGCCGAATGGTTTGAACAACAATTGCTGGACCATGACCCTTGCTCAAATTACGGAAACTGGCAATACGTTGCAGGTGTTGGGAATGATCCACGAAGTGATCGGTACTTTAATGTCATCAAACAAGCCAAGGATTATGATCCACAGGGTGACTTTGTGAAGCTATGGTGTCCTGAATTGAAGGAGCTTGGGGCAAATGTGATTCATCATCCTTGGGTAATGCGGGCGGATCAGTTGAAACTTGGTGGTGTGCAGCTGGGGGTAACGTATCCTAAACCAATTGTGGAAGCGGAGGCGTGGAAGAAGCATTACTTTGGGTATTCAACAAAGGGAAAGTTGGGAAGCGCGAATCCAAGTGAGAAGGTGCGAAGGCATCGAAAATGAACTATATATATATTGTTCGAAACTGTTATATCTATTGCCAAAACCATTCCTCCTTTTCTGCTTCACGGGAAGTAATTGGAATCAACAAAATTATACTCCTTACACAAAAACGAAATATATACATGTATATGCGGCTCTTGTTTCTTTATTATTCAGTTGTAAATGAGTGGTTTGTTTTGTACAGAAAGTCGTGGAATATGACGGAAATCTACGGGTGGTCCAATCAAAAAAAGTAGGCCAACCTGTCTCCCGAGTCCCAACTCTTCAACCAGCCCACCAGTGGTTCAATTCCATCCCAAAAAACTTTTGAGTGGTATGAGGAGCAGTGGTATTATTGCTGTGAGTCTGGGTTGGCAGACGGACGGGGTTTCCTGGAGAGTCGGGTTCTAGTGCGAGTGGCAACGTCTTTGCACATCGAGGTACATTGAAGGATGATCGGTCACTGGATGTCGAAGTCCGATAGTTTGGTTGAGAAGAATATGAGGTTTCGCTGGTTCGGCCGGTGCTGCTGGCAGCTCTCGATTGGTCAAACGACATTACTAAGTGCGTGTTTTTTTTTAAAAAAGTTTGTTTGAGGCGTGGCGCATATAACAACAATGAAACCAGCCCCTCATTACAGCCAAATTGTTCACAACTCCAGTCCTGCATTCAATTCCAAACAAACTTCCTGCAACAATGGCAAACCAGTAACACTCTTTGGAACGCGACCACATAACGAGTTTCGTGATAAATCCAAGGACCTCAGTTTCTTGAGATTCCCCAAAGAAACAGGAATCACCCCACTCAATTCATTTGACCGCAAATACAACCCATCGAGGCTTTCCAAACTCCCCATTGACTCGGGAATACCCCCAACAAGACAATTGGAATTAAGAAACAGTGCCTTGAGGTTCACGAGATTCCCAATTGTATCCGGGATTTCTCCGCTCAATTGGTTGTCGTTCAAATGCGCATATTGTAAGGAAATAAGGTTCCCGAATTCATGAGGAATCAGACCGGTGAGTTTGCAGTGGCTGAGGTACAGATATTTCAGGTTTATCAGGAGACCGATTTCAGATGGGATCCTGCCTTTGAGATTGTTTTTATGCAAGTCCAAGTGTTCAAGAAAATGGAGTATTCCAATTTCAGGAGGAATGCTTCCCGTGACGCCCTCCAGCATTAACTCATCGATGCTGTCCTTGAGTGCAACACACAAGGCCGCTGGAATGTGGTACTGCACTCCGTAGTGCGAAGGCAACGCGCTCTTTTCAAGACTCCATCGGATTTCGCAGCATTCCTTCAGATAACGATTTGCGTAAACGAGTTGGAACTTTGGTGGAGCAGTCATAAAGATGCGATCGGAGCTCGAAATGGGCATGTCGTAGCCATCATCATCGTCATCGTCGTCTCCACTTTCCCAAAAAACATCTATTGGTAGAGTTGGGGCTTTCGGTAGCCCTTTAGCGGCTGGATCCAGCGTTTCCAAGTTGAGTACTGCAAAATGGGAGCTTGTCAAGAGGTTGTTGAGGTGTTTTGAGAGACGCCGGAACATGAAGACTTTGACTGGATGGATCCAAGCAAACTGAGGTGCGTTCGTGCCGTTGGCCTCCGCTAGGACCTTTTTATCTTGCTTGGGGTGGGTGACAAAGGGCAAATGCCAATAAATGTATTTATTGTGGTATCAAAGAAAAGGGGTAGAAAAAAGATGCTGCTCCTCTTTCCAACTGTTGAAGGCGTCAATAATGGCCTGGCAGGCATATTCAGGGATTGTAACCATATTTATCAAACGCACCATCTCTGCCACAAATTTTTTTGGAGGCTTGAACTTTTGAGCATATTGTGGAGTAATTTTGGCAGGAAGCCTAATACCTGACAATTTACGAACTCTTGAAAATGCAACATAGAAGGTTTGTGGGTTAAAATTGGGGCGGTCCAGGTCAGAAATGGTAATCCAGTGCTCAAGTGTAACACCCTGCAATTTCTCTGGGGTGCAAGCCAAAGCTGAAATAACAGGGAACTGCTTCAATGAAGGACTCCACAGCTTAGCTGAATTAGGCATTTTGATTTGTACAGGGGAAGTCAGAGGAGGGATTGCAACAACCCCCGGAGCACAGCCAGGAACCAAAACCCGTTCACATCCCCTGACTTTTACCCACAGTAGGCCGGGGATGCGCTTGAACTGTTTGACCACAACACCATCAACAACTGTGGTAGTGAAAGCCTCACCAGAAGGATTTGTGGTGCCAGTCCACCCCAACAGAAAACAAAGAGTTCCGTTGGCAAAAATCTTCAAGTGCTCAAGGGGGGGAATTCTCTTTGTGACCATCAACGGCATACCCACATAAAAGTCTAACAGTAAAGGGATTTTGCTTGTTGCATCGTCATTCAAGTAAGAGATTCTTGACAAAGCATCAAAGTTTGCCTTGTTAGAGGGTTTGGCGGCAATACGATACATAGGCATTTCCTTTGATCGACAGGTTTCAGTTATAAGCCGTCGGATTACAGAACATCGCTCAACATTCAAAGCCGTAGCAACAGGAGCAAAGAAATCAGCCGCAGGAGCTGAAGACGTAACAGGAGGTCCGTTTTCTATGGCTGGGACAGTAAACGCATTAATTCTGTCAATATCCTCTTGGTTAAGGGCACCCCAGCGCATCCGGGATAAAATGTTGAGAAAAAATGGGTCATCTTTCTGACGCCAAACCTGCAAGTTAGAAAATAAAATTCCAATAAGTTAAGATTATTGGAAACCCAAAGACAAGAAAAAATGCTTTTCCCAATAATGGGAAAGAACACTACAAACCTTGGTAAGGAAAGCAACCCAATTCAAAGACCCCCACAGACGCCTCCCAGAAACAACAAAGTGATTGTCTGATGTATCAGCTCCCATAGTGTCAAATACAGGTCTGCCGCCCACAGGGGGGAGTTGAAGGAAATCACCACAAAGTAGCAAATGTTTTCCACCCCAGACACCACTCTGACTTCCGCAAGCTTCGCGGGTCCTCTCTTCAGCTGCACCCATAACATCAATTTTTGTCATTGACACTTCATCAACTATAGACAGGTAGACACAAGCAATTTTGTGTTTCAGGGTGTGGCTCAAAGCTTTAGAATTCTCCAATACTATGCCCAAACCCCGATGAGAGTGGATGGTATCCCCATCAATCATAAGGCCTGCTAAACCCATGAAGGACATTGTTTCAATTGTGTTCCTTCGCCCCCATAACTTTGCAAAAGTCAGCAATGCAGCAATAACTGCGGATTTTCCAGTTCCAGCTTCACCCCCAAGATACCCAATAAGTTGCGGCTTCAGATCAAATTGCCTGGCAGTTACAACATCAATTTGGCCAGCATCATTCAAGTACAAGTACAAAAGGTGACGCGCATAAGTCTCAAATGTGTAGTGTTGCCAGAAGTCCAGGCGGAAAGCTGTGGAAATGTCGGCAATGTTGGAGAAAGGTTGTAGAGACGACACATCTGGTTTTCCCAAAGAGGTAGGATCAGACCACGGAATAGGAGCAAATAGCTGGCGCAAGTGTCGAACAGTTTGATCGCGATTAACAGTTCTGTAGTATCGTTCCGCTCCGTCCATGTCAGAAATAGCAGCAGCTTCAGGCTTGTCCAACTCTTTCAAATACTCCTGTATAGTCTTAAAAGTGGGGAGCACAGGAGCAGCGAGAGGTCTGGGAGTCGCATCAACAGAATGTGTCAGAGCTGATGAGAGTAATGGGTTGACAGTCTCATCGTCCAGAGTAGCCGAGCGTGCAATTGAAGCAGCAAGCTCCATCTCAAAATCATATAAAGCATCCGGATCATCCATAACCTGTTCATCATCACATTCAATGTACGGAATGGATTGGCCATCAGGGTCCTTCAGAGGATGTTCCCGCAAAATCCTCTCCTCATCAGTCTCTTCTGAAGCTAAAAAGTCTTTCTCATTACTCTCATAATGGTTTCGATTGAGAGCCTCGTGAAGAGTAGCAGCAGCAACATCATGGCTAGAGCCTGTTTGAAGGAAGCTGTGGTATGCATCTTGATACGTTTGGGCTGCAAACAAAGAGATTAGGTTGGAAAATCAATGATAAGCAAATTCCAATACCACAAAATTATTGGAAAAGAACAATTCCAATAATGCGGCAGCATTGGAATTCAGCAATAGAAAATACTTACTGGAATCAGCCTTAAGTCCAGACGGACTGAAATGTGGCTTAAACAAACAAAGCAATGCCTTGTAGTAAAACTCCATCTCCTCCGCAGTCAATTCCTTCGCAGGGTTAGGCAGCTGGCGACCATTTACTATAAGAACCTTCTGAGTAAAGTTCTTGTTCCGCACCCAGTGCAAAGAATCAGCTTTCCCAACCGTGTGATATTTCTCCACACAGTCAATGTAAGACAAGCCACCAAGCTCTTCCACCTTCTTAGGGGTGTTGTTACAGCGTTCCCAGTATGCAGTCATAGGACACAATCCCTCATCGGTATTGAGAGAAGCGAAAGACAAAGAAATATCCACAAAATCAACTGAGGCATCAGCAAGTGGGGAATCGGGATAACATGCAGTAATAACGCCAAGGTTGCCGTAAACAAGCTCATGAGACGTTTCAAACAGTTTTCCGTCATTTATGACCAAATACGCAGCCAGAGTGGTACAGATTTCAACTGGCTTCGTCAGTGTGTAAAGAAACTTGTTGATGATGCGAATACCACGATCGTCAGGAGATATATTGTCATTGTCTGGGCGATTGAGAACTGACTCCATAGTTTTTGAATACAGACCCAAACGCATAATAGCAGAGGACTCCAAAGACTGCTTTTTGAATGTATACTTGATGGTGTAGGCAGTTGACTTTCGGGTGGCAGAATTAATCAAGAACTGCAGGTCCATGTTGTCAAGAGACAAGCGAGTCCAGTTAAGCTCACAAAGGTTGTAGTATTCTAAACCAATAGCTCGAAATGGAGTTATGATGCATGATGAGGGGTCAATTGAACTTTGAAGAAGGTTTGCTAGGCGCGGAAGCAAAAATCGGCAAATACTGCCGTGTGGGGTTCTTGATGTGCATTTGAAGCAGGAGCGGGTGTGAGTAGCATGATGGAATTGAAACTCCAATAGACTCATAGCAAACAGGACCAGATCTTTGTCAGACATGTGAAAGTTCTTAGAAGGAGGAGCACAACGAAACGCATCAACTGCTGAGGGCGAAATATCAATGTTTCGGGCTTCCGCATATTGGCGAACACGCTCAAGCATGACATCTTTGTGACAAAACTCCTTTAGGCATTTCGAACAAGACGATGTTGCACAGATTTTCTTTCCAACACGAAGTTTTTGGAAAGCTTCCCCAGGAATGGGAAGGGCTTCCAATAATCCGTCACAAGCAGGAAAGGGACAGGAATTCTCGGTGCAAGTAAATGGAGGAGTTGTGCTTAACACTGTGTCTCTGAATTTTACCAACCTAGAATTCCAATATTTGAGCATTATTGGAAAAGGGAATTTTACAAAATAAAGAGAGTATAAACCTTTCGGCAAATTTAGGATCCTCAAGACGTGTTCGGAATTCAGCTGACGTTCTTGGGAAACCATGTAAGGAGATAACCATATGAAAGTGTATGTCTCCCTGCTTCTGCGTCTCGGCAGAGGTAGTAACAAATCGAGGGATTCCTAAACACCCCCCTCCTCTCACAGGAGCCCGGAACTTGAAGTCCCAGCCAATGAAGTCTTCCAAAAATACGTTAAGTACACGGCGGGCATAGTCCGCACATTCATACGAGTTTGAGGAGGCAGCTGACGTCCTCGCATTATTGTTTGGAAGAATAATCCCATCAGTGCCAGGCATGGCAAGCTCGCCATCCCCAACAAGAAACTTAAGTTGACAATGTTCACCATTAACAAGGTCACAATTAATGGCAACAGCCCAGCTTCTTGACGTGGCCGGAGAGATTGTGGCAAAAATATTGGCAACTCCAAGTCTACGTTGTAACCCAAAAGCTGTGTGAAGCCCAGCTTGGCGAGACTCGTCAGAGCCAACAAATGCCCTCAAGCCTGGCAGAATGGCCTTCTTGATATCCATCAGACGCTTCACTTCTGGTGGTGCTTCCGGAAGAGTAACCCCGCGCTTTAGACACTCCTCCATCTGACGAGAATGATTATAACATTTCTGAATGTCTTCTTTCGTCCATTTTCCATCTGAAATTGCAGATGCACGAACACGCATTGTCAAATATTGCTGAGAGAAGGATTGCTCTAATGCAGTGTAATCATAAGCAATAGCAGTGAAACCCCAATGCCTGCCAAAAACTCCGCCATGAAGTTTGAGGCAACGCTTGATCCATCTGTTAACTGAAAGATGGCGGACCCGATGACACGCCGGACCTCCTTCACCAAATGGCAAAAGTGTTGGAAAGAATAAACCAATATGCTGAAGCTTTCTTGCTTTGGACAGGTTTGTAGATCGAAACACAGCATAATCTTGGATTGAAGTGGTGGCAGGTTGTTCATTTGGGTTAGGGAGTGGAGATGCTATTACGTGGTCGCTCGTAGGAGAAAACACATAATGGACAGTGGAATCCTCAACAGCGGTTTCTGCGGTCCCAGTGTTGTAAGCAGAATGCTGCATTAATCGGCACAGTTTTTCATTTACTGGAAAGTCACCAGAGAGCGATCGATCAGAGAAAACTGTAAATACGAAAATCCAATAAGAACAAAATATTGGAATTTCAAAAACAAATATAAGCAGAAGGACATCAAAACTTACTGTTCTCTTCAGGTACAGCCGCATCACTTAAAATGTACTCTTTGTTTTCCTTGTACCCTTGGTGGTGCAACTCAAAGAATTTGAGTAAGTCAAACATGCAGTCTTGTGCAGCGTATCTGGTTTTTTGTTCAGCTATTTCTTGTGCGGTCCAGGCCCCAACAAAAGAAAAGCGGAAAGTTGAACTAATATCTGCAGGAACTTGACGAAGAACCGGTTCACTGTTTTTCAGAACATAATGGTGGGACTTGATATTTTTCCGTTGGTTCTCAGTACCAGACCCAAAAATGGTTGTAAGATAAATGCACGGCTGCATCAATGAAACTACGTTTTCGGTTGTTCGGGTAATATCTCCAAAGGTTGTCGGGAGTCGTCCAATCCAATTTTCGTTGGCAATGGCTTCCACTGGCATTCTACTCTTCCATGCTTCTTCGTTTTCTTCTTCTTCTTCTTCAATTTCCAGTTCTTCACCTGCGTCACCATCCATCTTTTTAGGGCGTGTGGCTGTGAAGCAGTCTGGACAAAGAGCGAGAAGCAGATCATCCTGTGGTACAGGAACAAAATGACCAGGCAAGGGCTGATACATCAACGCCCCCTCTTTCAGAATAACCGGGTTGTGCAACTTATTGGCATAGAAGTAAAATCCAGATGGACTGAGGAATAGGCGAGAAAGGCGGACATCAAAGCCCTGGACGTCATATTGAGCCACAAGAAGCGGATCTAACATGGCAACTCGCGTGGCATCAACCTGCAAGACGCGACGCAAATTCTATTGCACACATTTAGTGACTTTGATGTTAAAAGTATTGAAATTTTACTCACTCGGTACTCTGATCCTATGCTGTGATATTTCAATTCGGATTTTGCATAGTCGCAATCACAGACAACACAGCAGTGTTTGGTCATACAGTTGAATGACAATCGCTCAGCACACTTAATGTAGATGGCTTCTTGCGAGGATTGCAACCCAAACCCCAACAGTGAATCAATTGTTGATAGCTCATCAGGACCATACACTCGCTTTAGCCGTTCTTCCAGCAACTTTTGGGTATATGCCACCCTATGTTGTTTTGAGTTCTGAAGCCTTGTTGCTTCTCTTTTTGATTCTGTTGCTGCTGCGCGCAGCTGTCGCATTCGGATACGCTGTGATTCAAGTTCTCGCTCATGAGCTGCTGGTGAGCGTTGAGCGCGAATCTTCCGTTTACTAACAGCCTTTCGGTGAGCAGAGTACTGGTTTTCCGTATTACGAATTCTAAGAACACGAGAAGGGGCTAAGGGGGTACCAGGGGCCACAATGGGGGTTGGAGAAGATGCTCGGAGACGATTGGGATGAATCTGTTCCAGCTCCCCCAACTCACCTTTCCCAGCCCTTGTCCAATTTTCTTGTTGGTGATGCTTCTGCAGTACATGACATTCCTGTAAATCTGGGGAAAGTTCTTGCAAAGTTGGAAGAAAGGTGTGGTGTTGTTGAAAATGGGTTGGCAGTGTCCAATATTGGTCGCGATGAGTCCAGCTACGGGAGACACTACTTCGGGGAACCAGGTGAATTCCTCTTATTCCAATAATGTTTGGTTATTGGAATCATTCCAATAATGTTTGGTTATTGGAATTATTCCATGGTTATTGGAATTATTCCAATAATGTTATGTTATTGGAATGTTTAGCTGCACTTATTTAAAGGTTTTGTTCTATTCTTCAATGTAGCTGGATACTACGTCTCTGTCTTCTATCAAGAGAAACCATTGCCTGCGGCTTTTCTGTGGCCAATCGAAGTCCTGAATGAAACTGATGGGATATTTCGCAGGCCAACACCAGATGCTGGGTTTCTTGTGGCAAGCATTTATGGCCGCTCTCTTCTCTCTGCTGATGCACTGGTGGGCTTCACTGCCTTCCTTCAAAAATGCCGGGGAATAGGGACTTATAACGGAAAAGGTCCGGAGATTGTGCCAAAACGATTTGATTTCGGTTCTGCAGATGTAAACTGGGTTCGATTTACCAGAACTCACTGTGAGTTTTCCCTCTTACCTCCTGTTATTCTTCTGTTGACCTTACTTTCTTCAAAAAAATTCTATATATGTAGGGCTTTTGCCTGCTGCTCCGTATACCCCTAGAAGGCCTTCTTACAGCACGTCTAGTGGAACCCCTTCGAAGACGCAATTGCCTAAAGCCACACCAAACAGACCCACTACTCTTGGAGCTAATGGGGTCCCTGTCATTCCTTTCTATGACTGTGTCAGCTCTGAGTTCAACTTAAAGTTCCTCCAGAAAAACAGACCACTGAAGTCGGAGCTCAAGCCTGGTGATAAAGTATTGGTCTCTGCCACCATCAAGTTGGACCACAAGACTGGAGAACTTTCCCTTTGTCCCGTCTTTGCCGTTCTTTTTGCTCGTGGCACCGGAGGAGAAGATCGTGTACAGTTTACAAAGAAGGATCAGCTTGTTTCCAAAGTTGATGACTGGGACTGACTCTTTTACTAGACTCTGTTTGTGCTTCACTTACTTGATTTTTTATTTTTTGATATTGATATTCCAATAAACTTTTATTATTGGAAAAAATTGCTCCAGTATTTTCTGATTTCGTCTTCCGTCCCTTGTGCTGCGCCCCCAACTGTGCCACCACTGTCGCCGCACGGAGAAAAAGGACCTGTAGCTTTTAGCTAGCAAGCTAAAAAGGATATTCGGGTAATCAGTTCATCAGGGATTGTTGTCAAATCGAGAAGATCCATGGTTTGATGCGTTAAATAATTCGAAAATAAAATAAGAGAATATATTTTAACATGTTTTAAAAAAAAAAAC
Source organism: Obelidium mucronatum (assembly GCA_025765595.1). Lineage (NCBI taxonomy): Eukaryota > Fungi > Chytridiomycota > Chytridiomycetes > Chytridiales > Chytriomycetaceae > Obelidium > Obelidium mucronatum. The sequence goes on along the minus strand of JAIVFH010000246.1, from coordinate 5,573 downwards.
CCCCGTTTATTCATCAGCTGCTGGAACTTCCTCATCCAACACTTTAACAAGCTTCACTTTCATCTCTGTACTCTCATCCCCGCGCAACACGTCGCTGACAAACTGACACTCCACCTGAAGAAGCACCATTTCCAAAGCCCCTCTCAAGACACCGCAGAGAACATTCGAGTACCATAATTCACGCACGGCTTCATCGGGTAGTTCAACGAATTCAGCTAATGGGTTTTCTTCAAACACGAGGGAAAACTCTTTTCCATCGGGTGAGACGTTGGTTATTGTTGGTGTGATTCCGAGGTACATTTTGAAGCCAATCTAATATTTCAGTGATGGAAATCATGATTCGTGTGAGTTTTTTTTTTCTTGTAGATAGGAGTTGTATTTAACTTTGGATATCAAACCTTGGATATGACGTCCGCGGTTTCAACAAAAGATCCACATTTCGTCATTCCAGATTTAGCAATAAAGTCTTCAATGAGTCTGCATCCCATGTTGTATCCCCTGTTGTGTTGTTTTATGTGTTTTTAACTCTTCAAGTCCCAGGCATAACCCCGCCCCTTCCCTCTTATTGATAGTTACATCTTATCCAGCTGCGCATTCACTTCAATATAGTCTTCATAATCTTTGACAAGCTGTGCGACAAGAGATCCGTACGTGAGAGTGAATAGTTCTGCATTCTATTTAGTTGGGGGGTTTTGTTTTGTAATGCGGTTTTAGTTCTAGACGATGGAAAAACCCAAACCAAAAAAACTCAACAATCTTGTCGGTTCTGCTTTTCCAAATGTCTTCGCCTGTTTGCTTTGCCCGTTGTCCGGAAGGAAGTGCGGCTGTTGCTCGATTATTTGAGTTGGGGTTTCCTTGCATATTTTGAGATGAAAAATAAATATCCAAAAATTACCTAAAATACCCAATGCTTCCCATTGATTCAACGCAGCACATGGAAGCTATTCTCGCCTCTCTCAATAGTCTCTTTACATCAAAGCAGTTCTCTGACATTGGCATAACGGCATTTGGTCACACTTTCAACCTGCACAGACCCATCCTCGTTTCCAATACCTACTTCAGCAGCCTGTTAAACGGAGGATGGAGTGATCAGAACAAACATGTTGTAGAGTTGAAGTTTGATGATCCGAACATAACTTTGGAGGCTGTTACAGTCGTGTTTAAAAGGCAAAAAAAAACCCCAGTCTTGTTGACTTTGGAACCCTCCTCATTAAGTTGGTAACTTCAGGATATACGGAATCTATACCGATGAAATCTCTGAAGACTCCGTATGTGCATGGCTCGGTTCGTACAGAAAATTATGACTCCAGATGAGGACCAGTTGTGGGTCAAGAAAAACTGATGAACAAATTAGCTGCTGCGTCATTTTTTGACGATCAGAGTCTGTGCAAACAATGTGCTTGTTTTATCGAGTGCCATACGGAAGCGGCAAATATCTCCAAGCTGCTAGATTTTGCCGATGCTCATTATTATGGCCTGTATTCGGGCGATATCATCACAAATTGTTTGTTGTATCTCTGTCGAAATGCTGCGTCCTTCCCAAATTGTTTGGATAACATTGCTGATAAATGGCTTATCAAAGTTCTTGGCTCCAAGTATCTGGTCGTTGAGAACGAAGGAAAACGATGTAATATGATTCAAGCAGTTTGTCGTACGCGTGAAGAAGCGTTTAGGGAAGGAAACGATGCCCTACAACAATTGCCGACAAACGATGATTCCAAGGCAGTTCCCAGCGAATCAAATCAGCAATTGGCCAAGATACTTTCCAAGTGCGTGATTTTTAGTCAGATAGCCATGTCAAACCTTGTCGAGATCCATAAACGGGATTTGGTTGCTGAGGATATATTGCTGAGAGCGCAATGGCGACGTGGACGGTTGAGTACGACGATTTCTTCTGCGGCTGCAGAAAGCACCAAGTTGGATTGCATGTCGGTTGCACCATATTCATTTGAAAATTCCATCATGTCCACTCCTGTGTGGAACAAATCCGATTTCGAGCCATTCCGGGTTACCAAAGTGATTCCGGCAGGTCACTTCAAACAGCCTGCCTTCGGAAACAATGCTGCAGTTTCTCATTTTTTTTATGGTCAGTTCCATTTTGCGAGGAGGAGATTGCCCTTCTTAAGCAACTCTTTAGGTGGCTCGTTTTGGTCGCTACGGATTAAGAAAACAAATCTTAAGGTTATGCCTGCCCTCTGCCGCCTCTCTCCCGATCAAGGAGCGACATTCGCCGCAAAGAAAGCAGATTTTGCTTGTGACGAAAGACCGCGGATTTCAGTTCAATTCCAGCTGTTTTTATTCAAAGGCAACAAGGTTTTAGTGAACTTTTTTTTTATCCTTTTCTAACGTGAAGTTTGTTACAGTTGGTCATTAATACGCAACCTGTCTGCTCTACCTTTATGTTTGGATCGGGCCATTGCGTTGGTGCAATACAAGCTTCGGAACTCTTTGGCACAGATAATTTAGAATTTGAACCCATTGAAGAACTGGTGATTGGATGTAATATGGTTTTGGAATAATAAATCCTGTTGATCAGTGCCTGAGTCGTCAGTCTTCGAAGCTTTCTGCTTGAGGCTGTGGTGGCTAGTCGCTGTTTGCTCCTCCTCTCTTTTTTTTTTTTTTTTTACATAAATGCTGCATAAATGTATGGTATGGTTTTGTTCCTTCATTTTAGTCAGCATAAGTTTATCGTTGGACTTCCAAATCATTAAGTAACAGATGGACCTATGAATCGCTTTGGGAACAACCTCATTGTTAACCTCAATTCGCGGCTGAACTGTACGGTACGAATGCAGTCAAATTCCTGTCAGCGTCCAACTGTCGGCCAGACTTTGTGAGGCACTATTGTGTGTTATGGCATAGCATCAGGAAAATTGCATTAAATACTGGCCTTCAATGACAATAGCTGCCGCCACGCTTGACATCGAAACAAAGCCCCACATTGAGGCTATTCTCGCCTCTCTCAATAGTCTCTTTACATCAAAGCAGTTCTCTGACATTGCCATCAAGGCGTTTGATCATACGTTCAACTTGCACAGGCCCATCCTCGTTTCCAATTCGTATTTCAGCAGTCTTTTCAACGGAGAATGGAGTGCATCAGTGATTAATGCAGAGTGATAAAGATGCATGCATCCATCAAAAGATAATGAAATGTCATGTCGCCCATTTTCATCTGATTTGACGGATTCGGGGGTATTTAACGTAAATCTGAAAGCTGGTGTCCTGTCATAAAAACCTCACCAAAACACGCTTCTATGGTAAATGTCTAATATCTAACCAATTCAGCTCAACCCTCTTCTTCGCTTAGGATAACGACAACATTTCCTCATCTGCCCCAACTTCACCAGTCAAAACGCTATGGAAACCACGGCCCCGGCGGTCCCGCTCTGAAAGTCCCCTGGTTTATCGCTCCATGTTTCCTCAAGAACAAATCCAGCTTCTGCTTTCAACGTCCAAAGAAGAAGAGGAATACTGCGATGACGAAATCGGCTCTTCGATTCTTGGTGCGCATTCCGACGATGGAAAAGACGATTCCGATTCTGAAGATTCCGAAGAGGAAGAGGAAGAGGAAGAGCGCTTACAGTTTGATCCAAGAGACTTGGGTCAAGCCGGTCCTGTCCCATCAAAAATGCCACAAGCGTGCCTCTTTGTTGCCAAGTGAGTACAACTCTTATGCTATTTTAAGATACAAGGAGTGGTTAATCTACAGCTTTGATTCTGCTTTTAGTCTCGATGCCTCAAAACCGGATCACACTCTATTTTCAAACATCAAAAGACACTTCTCCCAGTGGGGCGAACTCTCTGAAATCAAAATCGACCGTGATTCATCCAATCGACCCTTTGCATTTGTGCAATTTAAAGTAACAAAAATTTTTTTTCGTTACGATTTGACAATGTTTTGACATGGCACTTTCTTCCTTTTTAGAACATTGCTGAGGCCAAAAAGGCTCTCATAGAAGCACAGCATGATCTGATTGACGACCGTGAAATTCGAATTGAAAACGCCAAGGTGATCCGCACTCTTCGCATCCAGTGAGTCGCTGAAAAATTTGATTTTGATAAAATTTCCCAAGTAAAATTTTCTTTACCATACATGATATAGATACAACTTAAACTGGACGCCGGCAGCTCTCGAAAAGCATTTTATTTCCTTTGGTCATATTGAAGACTTCAAAATCTTGCGTTATCGTGACACTGGTGACTTGAAAGGAATCCTCTACGTCAAGTACTTCAGCCGGGCTGATGCCATTTTAGCTTACAGGGTATGGTCGACCGGTTAAATTTTAAGTTTTTGGGAAATTCACATTAATTATGTTCAGGGATCGCAACATATGCCAAAGTGGAGTGTTGAATGGTAACATTATTTCTTCTTCTTGTTTACAACTGAACTAAAGCTTGTTCACAGGGATAAACCTGAAAGAAAGCGCTCGGAAGTTGACTATCGATCTTTATTTGTTGGCAAGTTGAATCCAGAGCGAATCAGCGAACCCCTTCTACGTGCAAAATTCGAGCTTTATGGGGAAGTTGAGGCGGTACAAATCATCACTTATCCCGGTTGGAAAAACAAGCCAGCTATTGCTTTTGTCCATTACTCCAACGAAAACGATGCTGAATTGGCTATTCAGGAACTCCATGGATCAATGTGGCTTGATAACATCATCAAAGTCGAGTACCGCGAAATCGGCTCCTATGAGAAAGACTTACCCGCGTGAAAGTCGTGGTCAAATTTGGCCCTGTGGAACAGCCTCTTCCCCAACAGTTGCCACCTGGATATCGATACGTTCCTGGATTCACGCGTCAATCACCACAACAGCCTTTGAATCCCACAGCCCCATCATTCGGTCCAATTTTGAATCTGTCTGCGCAGCATCCCCAGCATTTCTTCACGACACCTCCACAAACTCTACAATCCAAGTGCTTCTGGATTCAACACACCATCTCAAGCTTCTTCCGGCGGGACCATCTGCGCCAAACACACCCTTTAACACTTACCAGTTTCCACAACAAGGTCCGATTCCTCCATTTCAAGGGTCTCCTTATTTCCCCCCACAGCAGCACCTGTACCAAGGCCAACAGGCTCAACCATTTCCTCCGCAACACCAGGTTCCACCAGGTTGGCAAGTCGTGATGGTGCCAGTTGATTTTTCTGGTGTAGTCATTGATCCCTCCTTTTTCGGGAGTAAGACAAAGAATGATTTGTCAGAATCACACCTGCCCCTTCCGTAACTTTTTTCTTTGTTTTTTGCTTATTAGCGGTCGATTCTTTAGAGCTCATTTTTTCATAGATACAATCGAGGTAGACTTATATTCAATAAACAGTCATGCTTTCTTGTTAGTTTTCGTACGCATGAAAAACCACTCGGGCTGTGAAATAAAAAATTCCTTATGTACATTATAGTGGCCTGGATACAAATTTGGTTTCGTTTGGAGAGTGGTGGTGTTTGTGGATATTCTCAGGAACCAGTAGTGCGATTCGTATAAAACCGACTATACAAATCTCTTATCGAAGGATACAATTTGGAAAATTCTAACCAGCAAGGATTAGAACGAACCACGCAAATAAAAGAGCACGC
>JAIVFH010000245.1:0-40088 GCA_025765595.1 Obelidium mucronatum | reverse complement strand
GCATCGCTCCCACTTTCAACGATTGGATTCACGATAGTTGGGACCAATTCAGGCAAATCATCTTGCTTTGCCTGCGACACGATGGCAATCAAGAGGTTGTAGACTTTCTCCAAATCTAAAAACACCACCTTCAGTTGACATTCTAACCCTACACTGCACCCCTCCCTGCCTCACCCTTCGCCCCGAAAGTCGCTACAATTGATCCGGAGGACTTAGCAAACTTTGCATAAACAGCATCGTATTCTGTGCGTCGAGCAGTGGCTGGATAGCGTCCTCACAGCCCATCAAAGCAGCCAGCTTTGTTGTCTGATTTGTGTCATTATAAGCTTCAAAATACCCACAGTAAGAACGAGAGAGAGGACTTACCTCTTCGACTGGAAAGAAGGAAACCGCAGAGGCCATTTGGGTTTTTCGAATTAGGAAAAAAAAATGAAAAATCTCTCTCTGTTTATTGTGACAAACTCCCAAATAAAGCAAAAAACAAATAAATAGAATCATCAGATGGCTGATTCGGGAAGTACCGCAAATCTTGCCGCTGCTGCAGCGGGCGGTGGGGACAAGGCAGCAGCTGCCGATGATAAAGACAACCGAAAGAACTTCAACTATCCGCTGGTTAAAGTATGTATGACAGATTTGATCGAACGCGTCTTTATTGCGTTTTATTCATCATCGCTCTTGTGATGTCCAGGTATGTGATATGGACGCTGAGCTGAAGCTGGAAGTTGTCGATATGATTGTCACGGCGGTGGAGAAACACTTTAGCAATTATGAGGTGGGTGTGTCTGATACGCGTCGAACTATCTGAGTAAATCTGATCATCAAGTTGCTTTTTTCTTCTAGACAGCCGCAAAAGTAATTAAAGAACTAATGGACAAGCGGTGTGGAACTTCATGGCATGTTGTCGTCGGTGAAGGATTTGGTTTCGATATCACGCATGAATCAAAAAATCTTATGTTCATGTACTTTGGCGGTAATTGAGAAATGCCTATTTGTTTTTTTTTTTTACAGGTGATTTTACAGGGACTGACGTGTGTTTTTGTGTTTAGGAACTGTCGGGATTTTAGTGTGGAAAGCATCATAAACTAATAAAATTTAACGTGGAAGAGAGAAAAAGAAGTGTTTTGTTATCTGGGCTTTACTTTTAAATTAGTTTCGCCGATCTCACAATGACTCAACCGCTGCCCGCCAAACAGACGCTATCCCACCTACCGCTAATTGACCAAATCACCGTAAGGTTCAGTTTGTGGAAACACAAACTGGATCGAACAAAGGGGTACCACCCTGCCTCGATTATCGGCAGAACTTTAGACACCCTGGATCTCAAAGCTATTGACACTGCCATCTCTCAATACCAGCAAGAATATGAATGCCTAAAAGAGCAACTTATTCGTGCAGGAAATCCAAACCAAGACCTAGGTTTCGTTTGTCGTTTTAACCTCAGGACTTTATGAGCAAAACAAAGTTAACAATCTGCACACCCACAGAAACACAGCCTCAATTCTCTAGACTCCTCCACATCCATAAAAAGATAAAATCACTCACAAGGGCACGCGAAGAGCTCGCCGTACAAATCGACACAGACCGCCAACTCCTCAATGAAAGAGTCTGGTTCCGGGATACGAAGGATTGGATCCGAAATAAAACCGGAGTGAAACCATATCAAGACCCGAGCCATGTTGGCCTCAAGAGCAGCCTCAAACAGAAACAGTCGTCGACCTGGAGTTGCATACCTTACATCAGCGATGAAGAGGCAGTTGCATCAAAGCTCGAACAAGGAGTTACGTTTAATTCGAAAGTTGCTGTCGTATCGTTTTGGGAAGACGAGGAAGGATTTGTGGAGGAGGCAGGAGTAACGGAAGTGGCGTTGGATTTCACAGAAAAAGGAACTGCAACATTGTATCAGCAAAACTGAACTTCAGATCGATGGACTTGACCAGAAAGACATATGAACAAAAAAGTATTTGTTCCTGCAGTCGTGATGGCGCTAATGGAAAATTTTTTCGGGCCTTTTCGGGCCTTTACAGGCCCAGGCAAAAATAAATTTCATTCAAAATCAGATCAAATATCTTGTATAAGCGGAAAACAAACTATACTTCACTGACATTATTCTGCTTATTTCGCATTATTCAACGAATGAGTGCACAATGAGTGCCCTCAGCGCTCGGGCATCCCATCGCCCCCACAAAAAAGGGAAATGTCAGAGATGTACAGCGGAATTCTCTGGTTGGCAGAACTATAAAGCGCCATGAGTCTGGAGCTTAACCTTCCAAAAAAGAAAGCAACAACGCGTGCCAGTGCTCAAACATGTCTCAAAGTTGCAGTTACCACCAGCTCTCCCCCTTGCCCTTGCATCTCAACCTGCGGTCTCGGCCTCCCCATTGGCGGCACCCAAAACTGGTGCCAAGTTGATGTTACTTGCGCGTCGAAGCAGGATTCCTTGACAGTTGAATTGGGGACTACTGCACGCCGTTTGAAGCGACTGCGGCTGTCTTCCGCCGTGATGTTTCCAGCACGGCGTCTCTACTTCTTTAATTGAAACAGCATCGGCTACTTCACCTTCTCTTCCTCCGCCCCTTCTTCTTCTCCCGCCACTTCTTCTTCGCCCCGCCACTTCTTCTGCTGCTTCAGCCCTCTTCGCGTACTGCTTCTTACTCGAGTTCTACAACTGCGTCCACCACCACCACCACCAGCACTTCTTCTTCTGCTGGCTGGTACCAATAAAACCAATCGGTAACGCTGATGCTGTGGCATCAAGCCTTAGTATCCAAAGCTTCGCGACCCGCACCGAAACTAGTACCACTGCTTTGCTGCTTGCCGCCGTCTTGTTTTGGCTCTCTAAATCTCCCCTTTACTCTAAATCTCCCCTTTATTAGAATTGAAACTGCATTCCTCTTTCAAGAATATAAACCTCCAATAAACCATCTTCTTTTTATTTCTCAATTTACACAGCAGTGTTAAACATTTTACATGTTTCAATTTTTACAAGAGCGATTAGGCCGATGATGCTGAAGACTTGCCATCGCCATCTTTACCATCAACAATATTCGTCAAAACGACAAATCCTTCATCGTCTTGTTGAGGATGGCCCTTTTTCTGTCCCTGCTCTTGTTCTGCAAAGGCAAGAGACACCTGCTGTGTTTCAAGGACTTGGTCGACTTCATCTTCAAGTGGATGAAGAGTCATATCCAATGCCCTAAATGTGCATACAAAACCAGATAAGTACAAATAAACTACACAGAAAGAAAAAGGAGGAACCACACTAACAAGTAAAGCTCCATGGCATATTCTGGTCTCGGTACGAATCCGTCCAGAATTTGCTCTGCGGAGATACCAGGTCCATAAGCTGCCGCGTTTGTCTCGGTGCGCTCGCTAATGGCCCCGATTTCAAGACTCACTCCCGCAAAGAGACCCTTGGAGTGAGAGTACGAGTAAATGGGAGCAACGGTTTTCGAGTTGATTGTCGCGTTTGCTTCTGCACTGGCACCCAATGGACCAATGGCAACTAGTGCGATATTATTAAAAAATATTAGCAGATGCTATGCGATTGAACTGATGGTGAAAAGTACCAGAAAGGTTCCCCCCAACAGAGAAGTTGTGCCCTTGAGAAAAGGCAGTCACAGCTTCAGCCGTGTTGAGGATAATGACAAAGTCAGTGCTTTCGATTCCGATCTGATGGCCAAATCCAAGACCAGTTGTGACGATCGCGCTTGGGGCAGACCAAGCTGTTGGTAGGATGTGATCAATCAAAGACACCAAAAACACATTGTTACTCACATCCATCCTGCAGTCTGGCAACTACCACACCTGTACCATGACGGCCCGAAAAACCCAATCCTGCTTTGATTACGCTAAGAACGGCAACACCGCGAGCATTGCCTATTGTGGACATGATTACAAATTCCTACAACTCTTCTTGCCACTTTGGAACTTACGCAGCACAAACTCGGGAATTATAACACCATGCTGAGTGCGAAAAGAGTCAATGATCTGCGTTGCCTTGATGCATTCGTTGGAAAAGTCGGAGTTCATTTTATGTACGCTTTTTTTAAAGTATTTGCTTGCTTCTTTCTTTATATCATGAATTCCCACGATTTCCCCTTCTTTCAATGCAATGTAGCTTAATGTAATCTTAAGCTCTTTTTTTTTATTTCATTCATTTTCATGTCAGTTCTCTTGATAAGCCTTCTCCGCTTTGGAGCCTATTGGGCGTATGACATACCCGGATCACTCAATACGCAACTGATGGCGCACTTTGAGCTACCTTTCGAGACGTGGCAGTGTCTGCTGAGCTGGCTCTATGTCGTTTACTCTCTGCCAAACATTGTTCTGCCATTCTTTTCGACTCAGATTTCATCCAAAGTCGGTGGTTTAAATCGTCTACTAGTCTTATCGAGTGCACTTGTTCTTGTTGGGCAAATGATTGTTCAGTTTGGTTTCTTGCTCAAAAGTCAGTCAATACTCCTGAGTGGTCGAATATTGTTTGGATTTGGCGGTGAAGTTCTTGGAGTTGCCCAAGCAGCGCTGGTTTCGCGGCTTTTCAAAGGACAAAGAGTCGTGCTGTCAATGAGTGCAAGTGAGCTCCAGACTTTCGCAGAAGCAAGACTCACACAAAAAAAAACACACAAAAACAACAGACTCTATTGTATCTACTTTGGGATCGGTTTTATGTTCATCAATGTCTCCGGTTATCAACTCTGTATTTGGATTGAATGCTGCCATCACAGCGGCAACAGCTGCATGTTTACTCTCGTTTCTGGTTGCCCTCGCAATCATGTATCGCGATATTCCTATTATTCAGAATGTATCAGAATCAAGCCCATTGATTGGCGATGATAATGCAAGAGATGAGTTTCCTCTTGAATCCTCAAAATTACCATTCGCTTTTTGGACCTTAGCGGCTCTGTTCTTTATGGATTACTCTATGGTTTGCTTCAACAATACCGCATCTGCATTTTTAATTTATAAATGGTATCCAAATGATCCGGTGGGAGCTGGGTTTGCAATGAGGTATATATATTCCCCAAGTTGTTCCCTCCCAACACTTCTCTCTAACTGCTCGTCCAAAACCGCCCAAAATCTTAAAAAACAGTATACCAACAATAATAAGTTCCATTCTGATCCCTATTCTCGGAACGTTCGTATCCCCAAACAAAACGGGCTCAATCCTGATATCTATAAGCTTCGGGTGCTTGGGAATCTGTCATTTGGTTCTCGGACTCTCAGGCACCACGGCTGCAATGTTTCTTTTGCCATTCACGTTATCGCTGGTGGGGGTTTCTTACGCCGTAAACACTGTCCTTCTTTGGCCGTTTGTGTCAAAAGTTGTGGGTTTAAACAACGCCACGAAAGCCTATGGAATTTGCACAGCGCTGTTTAACTTGGCTCTGGTTGTAGTGCCACTATGTGTGGCACAGATTCTTGGCCAGAGCAGGGAATCACAGGGAACCAAGTGGATGCAATTGGAGTTTTTTTACGTGAGCATTGGAATGAGTGGATGCATTGGAGGCATGCTTTTGCTTTATTGTTTTTAGACCAAGTTGTAAAAATATTTTATGTATACTGTTGAATCGAGATAGTTCTTTCGATCTGTGAGTAACAGTGACCGTTTGAAATCAATCAAAAAATGATACAGTACAACATGTTCAAGACAGGAAGCAGCTCTGGCGGCTCTGTCTTTCGCAAGAGCGTCGATCTAAGCATACCGCCTGTGGGTCCCATTGCCACTCCTATTCTCGGTAAGCTTGGTGTGTTTCATGCAAAGTGGCACTAAACCACCCCCCATCAACACATCACAGAGAGCACTGCCCCCGATGTTTCTGATCTCGACTGGCACAGCGTCCTACTGATTGCCGAGTCGATTAACTCTGACTCAAAGAACGGTCCCCAAGAAGCACTCAATGCCATAAAGTATCGATTGCTACAAGATGATCCAGGTAACGTTTTCGATTTCAATCGTTTCCCAAAAAATAAACACAAGATCTTAAATTTACATTGAATACGGATAGTCTCAATCTTTTACACCCTCTCTGTCCTCGATGCCTTTTACAAAAACTGTGGAGAGCCATTCAAAACCACGCTTGCAACCGCCTTTGAATTTCTTGAATTCGATGTTATCCAACGCAAGACTTTGGCTATTGAGAACAGAGGCCAGATTATGGAACTGATTGCCGAGTGGGGGACTGCCGAGGACGCTCGTAAGGCAACACTTCTCGGCTTGCGTTTTTTGAACCCTTTTAACCCCGCCTTTCGAAAGATCCGAAATTCAAAGCATTTTTCGCAAAACTGTGGAAAGATGGGTATAAGTTCAGTCCTGCGTCATTGAGCAAGGTTTGTACTTTGTTTTTATGTTTTTGCCATTTAAACCCAAACAAAACCACCAAAAAAAACAGCTCACCCAAGAAGACTTTGCACGTATGCGGAAAACAGCAACCAGTCAAGGCCTTTCAACCAAAGTAAATCTCACCAAACGCGACCTTTCCTACCCACAAGACTTACGGATTCCAACCGTCGAATCCACAAGTCAGCTAGCGCAGTATTCCGTCAAGCTTGCTAAAAAAAAGGGAGAACAGCAACAACAACAACAGTCGCTGACTCAGAATTCTTCTACAGCAACTGGTTCCAGTAGAACATTCAGGTTTTCTCCAAAGAGCCATTACGATCCACGTTCAAAGTTGCCAAAATTCAGTGGAGAGTTTAAGTGGAAGAAGGGTAGTCGCGTTGCTGATAAAGAAGGTTTCGCACTCTTATCGGACGACGAAGGCGATGAAGAGTGATATAACTTTTGATATGAATATTGTGTGGGGTCAAAGAATAAATTTGGTTTGTCTTGTTTTTGATTCTTTTGGTCGGGAGTGTAATTACATCATTATGCGAAAAGTAACTTTTATTGCACTAAAAACAAAAAGATGTAACGCTTATTACACTCAAAAAACAAGTTTAAAGACAGGACTCGAAATCTCATCCCAATCGCCTTCAACAAAAGAGTTCCCAAAGGGTTTCAACGCCTTAAACCGAACAAAATAATACCCACCACCACCACCAAGTTTCGCAGGAGGCTTAAATCCACTTCTCGCTCCGGTGGTTCCATTAGTATACCCCCACACTCTCCCATCCCACAAGTATAAAGTTGCTCCTTTCACACTTTGCGCATCCGCAAAAGCTGTCCGTTGTAAAGGCTCCCAATAAGCAGCTCTCCCAAACAAGGGGGCTGAACCACGCGCTGGATCAAAATCAACCAAGTTCAAAACCCCAATTATCGAACTACTGCTACTACTTGTACTACTGCTACTACTACCACTGCTACCGTTATCGTTTTCAAATATTTCACCACCACCACCACCATCACCGCCAGCAAATTCAAACATTTCCACCATCGCAATTCGAGAAGTCATCGCAGTAAGTGCCAACACTACAACCCCTTCAGTCGCATTCAACACACTTGCACCGCTTTCCGAAACCGGTAATAAATTAAAATCCGCATAGATCCCCGTTGAAACTGTTACACTTGTTATATTCAGTTTCGCTTGAAACACTCTCTCCGCCAAGGACTTTGAATCGCGTACCCACACGGCGCGATCTTTCCAAACCCCGGCAACTCCAACCAGCGGAACATTAATTTCCGCGCTTTCTTTGGCATTTGTATTCAAAATTCGAATTGTTCCGCCGTAGACACGGCATTCTTTGGTTGTTGGCGGTGGATGCACTTTAAACTTGACGACAGCTTTCCCACCAGCTTCTACACGCACAAAAGCTTCTCCCCAGCGACTCGACTGATTCTGGTGATTCGAGTTGGCGTGGACACTACTACCATCCAAGAACTCGACTCCCCACGAGAGATCCGAGACGACCCGCGTCGAATTCTGATCCTGCATGTAATCATCCCCTACCAAAAACGGCTCCACTGTTCCGGATGCGATAAACTCGAGGAAATAAACTGCATCGTCAAGCCCGTGATTCCAAATCGAAAATTCATGGTTTCCTTGTTGTTCTTGTTGTTGTTGTTGGAGTCCAATCGAATCATTCAATGAAAAACTACTTGGCAACACCAAAGTCGATCCAGATAGAGAGCCATACGCGTCAACAAGTCCAGCACCTTGATACGCTGGATTATGAATCAACGACAGCGACGGCGAGATCAAATTGTCGGACTCCTCCTCTTTGTGGATTCTAGTAGGCCGCGCGTAATTCTGTAAATACCCTTTCGCTTCTTGAAAAGTCAAATTGAATCCTCGCGCTTGAATCAGCAAAGCCAGTACACCTGCAAGGTACGGCGCCGCCATTGAAGTACCACTCATTACTCCAGAGTCGCCGTGCAACTTTTGACTCGAAATGGCGAATGGAGACATGCTGGATAACACTGTTCCTCCGATAGCTGCAATGTCGGGTTTCATTTGAAGTTCCAAGCTCAGTCCGGGTGAGGAAAAGGTGCTGAGGGTTCCGGCGGTGGGGACCTTTTGGTGCATTGATTGGAAAGTGAATTGAATACGGATTGCAGGAGTGGAGTTAACGTTTTTTTGTGCGGCTCTGAGTAGAGCGCGGCCGCCTTGTTGGCTCAAGAATATTCCTGGAATCTCTGAAACTCCGAGAATAGACGCCATGGCAGGGGTATTTCCATAGAGAATGCACATTGCTGCACCAAGAGACACTGCGTGTTTACATCGCTTCGCGGAACCTCCAAGTGTTGGATTGCCCCAACGAATGAGTAGTGCTTTGCCAGATAAATTTCGGAGCGGAAATGTTTCTTTGGATACCGAGCAGCCGTCGTCAAGAATATTTTTATCTTCGGCGGTAATATCTGGGATAATGTGTTGAGAAAGACGAGATGTTGTGTGGGAGATCTAACCATTAATAACCACGTCCCAAATCTGCCCATCCACAATACTCCCATTATTTTTGGCTGTGTTATATGCATATTGAGCTTCTCCGAATAATGCCTTGCTGTAGATTGTGTAGGCATTGTCTGCGATGATGGGTCAAAAATCTCGTCAGTTCACACATGGAGACATCACAAACACGCATCCACAGTACCAAACGACGCCACACTGATGGCTCCTTTTGAATTGGCGGGATTTCCAGAGACAAACATTCCGGCCGAGCCATCATTTCCAGCAGATGCGACAACAAAGTGACCTCGCTTCCCGACTGCTTCTGCTGCGGCTGCGGCGCTGTCGTCCGAGAATTCAGGACCTCCTCCCAATGACAAATTGATGATATGTGCTCCGTCAGACGCAGCCATGTAAATAGCCGCCGTGATGATATCAGTTGATGTTGATCCATCACATCCGCTGAAAAGACAAAACAATAAAACAAAAACAAAGAGATGAAAAGAGCAAGACAACTCACAAGACGCGATACATCCCCAAAGTCGCACCTGGAGCAACACCCGTCCATTCAATTTCATTTGTCCCAGACAAGGACCCCGTTCCAGCAATAATCCCTGAAACATGCGTACCATGGCTTTCCGAGCTGCAGTTGTCGAATGGATCCGAATCGGGAACCGGAGAATTTGAGCCATTGAACGCGTCTCCAACAAAATCGTGACCGAATGTGACTTTGCAACCAGAGCCGAAACAGCCGCCCAGCGCGGGGTGCTTGTAGTAAACACCGGAATCAATAACAGCAATCTTGACCCCAGCGCCAGTTGCGTTGAATCGAGAACGCGCCTTGTCGACACCTACAATTGACAAATTGGTGATATTGAATATTTGAAGAATAAACTTGAAAGCAACCTGTCAGAGCGTGGATCGCGTCGTGCACCGAATCTGCGATATTTGAAGCCGCCACCGCCTGCCGCTGGCGCCGGTAAACTGGCGCCACGGACGCAATGAGCGGCGATGAGTCAGCGAGCGCGGCAGCTGCGTCTGATTAGTCAGCATTAGTCAGCATTATACTTTGAAACACAGAAACTCGCCGCCGCCGCAGCCGCGCACATCGAACGCCGCCAGCCGCACGAGCGCCGTGTCGAGCGACAAGCGCAGCGACGCGGCTTGTCCGAGGCGTCCGAAGTGTTCGGACACAAAAGACGCGCAGCTCGGCGCCAGGCGGGCGCTGCAGAAGACAAGAAACGCGCACTCGATCGGCGACGCGCTGGCAAGGGAAAGGGAGGCAAAGAGAGTCAAGAAGCGGAGGAGCTGCGTCATCAGTTCTGCTTTTTTTGTTTGCAAAAGAGTTTTTCGGACAAGAAAAAGTTTTATATCTAAAATATACTTCTATTTCCTCAAATCATTTTCTAAATCGAAAGCAAAGAAAGCAAAAGCAACGCTGCGACTGAAGAAGAAACAACCGTCTTTGCACCTGCAGACGCAAACAAGTTCTTGGTGGCAGTAGTTGCGCTACCTCCAGCACCTGTAACAACTGGAGAACCGGCATACGGCGCGTTTCCAGCTGGCGCAACTGGTCCCGCCGTTGAAGCAACACCAGCCGCTCCATACGATGGTGCGTTTCCAGCTGGAGCTGCAGCAGAGCCAGTGGCTGGAGCTCCTGCGACATAGGGTGCATTACCCGCCGGAGGCGCAACAGAACCAGTTGTTGCTGGTGCTGCTGGTCCAGCACCATATGGCGCGTTTCCTGCGGGAACAGGACTAGACCCATTTCCTTGAGTTGGGGCGACAGGTGCAGCGTACGCGTTGTTTCCAGCTGGAACTGGTGGTGGCGCTACGTAACCAGCAACTGAAGAAGCAGATGGAACAGATCCACTTGTTGTGCCAGTGGCTGCTGAGGTGTTACCCGCTGGTGCTGCTGGTGTATACACGGCGCCAGATGCGGATGCAGTTGATGCCGAAGGAGCATTTGGAGCTGGCGCTCCAGTAGTAGTCGCCGCTGATGCACCGCTGACTGTTGTTGTCGTCTTTGATCCCGTGCAAGTAGTAGTAGCAGAGCCAGAAGCGGCTGCAGTGGAAGCACTGGCACCAGTACAAGTGGTAGTAGCAGTAGCAGCAGCGGAAGCACTAGCACCAGTCCCAGTACAAGTGGTAGTAGCAGACGCACTCGCCTGAGATCCCGTACAAGTAGTAGTAGCCGTAGCCTGAACCGACGAAACAGTACAAGTGCTAACCCCTTGCACAACCACAGCATAATAAAAGAATCTCCACGCATCCGCATCCAGCAACACCGCATCTCTTCTTCTCTTACCAACACCATTCACACCAACAGCAACCTCAAACTGAGTTCCATTCACAAATCCAGTAAACGTGCTCAACCCAGGCGTCGAGCTGAAGTTGAAGTAGTTGTTCAATCGCGTCAAGTTTGTGGGCCCACAGTTGGCTCCGGGAGCATCAATGAATGTTGGAATGTAGTTTGGTGGAAGAACTTGGAGGTTGTTAAGACAGCCATCAACAGTATAGTCCTTGATGAGTGGGTACGTTCCGTTAATGACGTTGTTGAGGTTAAACAATGTGGGAGATGGAGTGCTGGTAGCTGTCGTTGAAGTGGTTCCGGCAGAACCTGTGGCAGTGGTAGCTGTTCCGGTTGGTTGGACTCCAGTGGTGGTAGCCGTCGCGGTACCAGTAGTTTGCGCTCCAGTGGTGGTGGCAGCAGCCGTTGTTCCAGTCGCAGTCGTAGTGGCAACATCAGTTCCAGTAGTGGTTCCAGCAGCAGTTGTAGTGGCGGCAGCGGTTCCAGTAGTGGTACCAGCAACAGTGGTTGTTCCGACAGAAGTAGTAGCAGTGGCAGTAGCGGTATCGGTGGTAGTACCAGCAGCAGTAGTGGTACCGGCAGCAGTAGTGGTAGCGGCAGCTGTGGTGGTGGCGGCAGCAGTGGTAGTACCGGCATCGGTGGTAGTACCAACAGCACTCGTAGTGGCAGCAGCAGTTCCAGTAGTGGTACCAGCAGTAGTGGTAGCCGAATCGGTGGTAGTACCAGCCGCAGTGGTGGCGGCAGCAGTGGTAGTACCAGCAGCAGTGGTAGTACCAGCAGCAGTGGTGGTGGCGGCAGCCGTTCCAGTAGTGGTTCCTGCAGCAGTGGTTGTTCCAACAGCAGTAGTAGTAGTACCAGCAGTGGCAGTAGCGGCATCGGTGGTAGTACCAGCAGCAGTGGTGGTGGCGGCAGCAGTGGTGGTGGCGGCAGCAGTGGTAGTACCAGAAGCAGTGGTGGTAGCGGCATCGGTGGTAGTGCCAGCAGCAGTAGTGGTGGCGGCAGCAGTGGTGGTGGCGGCAGCAGTGGTAGTACCAGCAGCAGTGGTGGTACCAACAGCAGTGGTGGTAGCGGCATCGGTGGTAGTGCCAGCAGCAGTAGTGGTGGCGGCAGCAGTGGTGGTGGCGGCAGCAGTGGTAGTACCAGAAGCAGTGGTGGTACCAACAGCAGTGGTGGTAGCGGCATCGGTGCTAGTGCCAGCAGCAGTAGTACCAGCAGCAGCAGTAGTAGTGGTGGCGGCTCCGGTTCCAGTAGTTTGCGAATCGGTAGTAGCAGCTCCAGTAGTGGTGGCGGTAGCAGTAGCAGTTTGAACAGTACCAGTCGTTGAGGCACCTTCAGTCGTTCCAGTAGCGGTAGCAGTTGCCGTTTCGGTGGCCCCCGCAGTCGCGGTGGTAGCAGTGGAAGTGCTGACAGTATTAATAGGCGCCGAACCCTGTGCAAAGCTGAAATCATCATCTCTTCTCTTGGTTGGCGGGCTTGCCAAAGCAGCGCGAATAGACCCGAGTACTTCAGTACCAGAATTGATTGTAATCAATAACGATGAATCGTCTCCATTCAGCGAGAGGGTGAACCAAATGCTACGAATGTAGTCTGGAAGAATAAACGAGAACACGCCAGCACTTGGAACTCCAGAAATTCCTGAAAAGTGGAGGTTGAATGAACTGGCGCTGTTGTAGGTGTTGACTTCGGGTACAACTTGAGCAAACTACATGCAGATAACAAAAGAACGATTTTAGAAAAAAAAGCCAAAGAATAAAAAAGGGGTAACCAAACCTCATAGCTGGAAAGAATCAACTGAACCACGATAGCATTTAAGCCGGTATTGGAGTTGTGTGGAAGTGGAGCACCTTCAAAAGCAATTGTGGATCCAGTGGGAATGGGCTGCTGGCTACTAAGAACAACAATCGAAGCCGCCAAATCAGTCTCGTTCAAAGCACCCAAATTGGATGGAACTTGGCCAACCAACTGCGACACAAGCTCGGCCGGGTCTCTAGTGAATGGTTCAAACGCAATATCGGCTGGAGTGTTATTTGTGGCAATATCAGTCAGTTCCTGAGGGGCAGGTGTAGAAGGACATAAGTTTGTTTCGCTGATAGGTTGGCTTGGGTTGCAAACGGGGGTAGAAGTTGGAGTAGACGTGGCTTCAGTAGTTGTCGCTTGTGTCGTCGTTTGCTGGGTGGAAGATGCGGGAACGTTGGTGGTGGTCGATGATTGGCTTGCAACAGTTGTCGTTTGAGCCGCCGTTGTTGATGAAGTCGCAGTAGCAACAGCAGTGGTCGTAGTAGCGGCAACAGTGGTAGTAGTAGCGGCAACAGTGGTAGTAGTAGCGGCAACAGTGGTAGTAGTACCGGCAACAGTGGTAGTAGTAGCGGCAACAGTGGTAGTAGTACCGGCAACAGTGGTAGTAGTAGCGGCAACAGTGGTAGTAGTACCGGCAACAGTGGTAGTAGTAGAGGCAGCAGCAGTGGTAGTAGTAGCAGCAACAGTCGTAGTAGTAGTAGAAACACCAGCAGTGGTAGATGAAGTTCTAGTGACGAACCCAAAAGAGTTCCACTGTTGCGAATACACGTTTCCTGGGATCGAGTAATCACAAATCAAAACAGAACAAGTTTGACCATCTGCCTGAAGACCATAAGCGACAGCACATCCCACTTTCGTAGTAGCTCCCCACAAGACTTGAGTTGCGTGGTTGTAAGTGCCAGGTGTAGTTGGAACTGACTCAGAAGTCCAAGATCCAACCAAATCGGCAGGGGTGTAGGCCCAGCTCGTACCAGCAGCCAAGTTTTGTCCCAAACTGACGAGATCACCATGTGGGTGGCTCCAATCCACACAGCCAACGAAACTGGCTTGATGAACAGCCCAAGCAATCGCGTGAGAAGCAATTTCGGAATCCCATGAAAGTGGACCAATGTTGTACTGATCACGGAAAGTGTTGTGTGCTTCTAAAACAGAGTCGATAGCACTTGGAGACAAGTTGGTGTTTCCGTTGTTTGCTGGGTTGGCGCAAGCGTTGGTGTTGAGGAGAGCGAAACAGGACTGCCCAGCTGGGCAGTCACTGTTTGATCCGTAACAAATAGTTCCGCAAGTGGTATCGGCGACACTCCAGTTGGTTCCACAACGAGAAGTAATATCGAGCAATGGGGCCGGTGGAAGATCAAGCAATGGCGCCTCGGCAATGGCCAAAGCGGTAGCGAGACAATCTGATACGGAGCCGGTGCTCAATGTGTTGACTTGTCCCAAGTAGGGCAAGAGCTGTCCGGCATCTTGAGATCCTTGCCATGCATACACACCCTTCAATCCGACACAACCGGCAAAGGTCGCCTTGACAGTAATAGAACGGGCATCATCGTATGTAATGTATTTGCTGGCGACAGTGTCAAACAACCATGGAGTCATTGTGTTGGTATCAAATTGTTGAATGTAGTTTTTGGTTGGGTCTTGAAGACTGAGAGCGATTTGCTTGTAAGTCAAGGTTCCGGTTGCAGCACCGTTGTGAGTGGCAGCTTGATTTGTTGGAGCGTTATTGGCCATTGAAGTTGTGGTGATGAAAGATCTTCCATAACTGTAGCGACAAGCGTTAATGGCTCATAAGAAATCAAGAGGAAGTCAACATAAAGAGCTTACAATGGGGTACCGAGCACCAGCTGGTTCAGCGGGAAGTTTGCGCCCGCAAAGAAGTTGACGGCCTCGACGATGCTGCCGCCGTTGTTGGCGCTGTTTGCTTGCAGCGGCGCATTCGGGCCTGTGTATGTCTCCCAGCTGCCGTTCAGGTCGTACGCCATCACCGTCAGGAAGTCGAGCGCGCTCGCAAATGCTGACAAATCAGACAGCCAGAGGCCCTGCGTGGCGCCCGTGAAGCCAAAGATGGGCGCCGTCGCCGACACGGAAAACGTGCTTCCCAGCGCGGATTTCAAATCACCGAGAGTCGCGAGCAGGTTGGCGCTGTCGCCCGCATCCGTGGCTTGGCCCCCTCCGGCGCGGTTGGGAAACTCCCAGTCAATGTCTGGACACTGTTAGATGCTTTCGCCTTCAACAACAATAAAAACAAGCACTCACCAACTCCGTCAAATCCACGAGCAATCAAAACAGACAAGACATCTGCCACGAAAATAGCACGGGAAGTTGAGGACGCAAAAACAGGGGAGAAGGGAGTTGTGCCCCAGCCTCCAATCGACAGAATAGCTCGGGCGTTGGAAGCATGGATGTCGTCAACAATCGCTTGGTTGAAATTAACGGGAAGAGTCAAATTTCCATTTTCGGTAATGTTGGCAAATGCTGCAAGAAGAAACAGTAATCTCAGCAAAAAATATGGGGAGTCGTCCATCACTCTAAATCTCTCTCACCGTAAAAGACATGTGTCACTTTGCTGTAGTCGAATTTGGGCCCATTGTATCCAGCAAGCTCCCAATCGGCAAGGTAGGCACCAACAAGTCGTTGAGGAGCACCACCAATAGTTGCAACGACTGTCGTAGCTGTATATAATGCCAATAGAGTAGTCGAAATGAGGTTGACCATCTTTCTAGGATCTTTTCTATGGTAATTGGCAAAGGTATGTTGGGCCCTTTTTATACAAGAGCGTGTTTACAAGCCCCAAATTGCACTGCAAATAGCACCGTATTTACCACACGATTGTAATGCAATTTCCACCTCATCGCCTCCAGATTTGAGATTCAGTTTTTATTTTTATGTCCTATGACATCTAAAGGTCAAAGCGCTTTTTTGATTTTGGTTGGACAAGAAAAAAAACTCTATCGAAAGGCATGAACAACCGAGATTGGTGATTATTTTTTAACTTCGCAATCATCACCTACTACTCACAAATGCGCCAAAGTCATTTCAGCTGCTGATAAATAATCAAAAGAAACCAGAAAGCATCAAAAGGCATTGAAACCGAGATATGGTGACTTTATTATCTCATGTGTGAAATCTTCCTTCACAAACGCGCCAAAATCACTTCCGCACCTGAAACTGTCAAATCACCCTCCGCCACAAGCTTTGCGATCCCATTCTCAAACAAGATTGCATATCTCTTTGATCTGATACCCATGTTTTTTGCCGTCAAATCTTGCACCAGTCCAATAGCAGCAGCCCATGCTCCATTACCGTCTGCTAAAACTTGAATATTCTTTGCGTTTGAGTGCTTGGCCCACGCGTCAAGCACAAACACATCGTTTGTTGACGTGAAGAAAATCTGGTCGATGCCCTTTGCTTTGAATGCTGTGAAGCAGTTTGATTTGTCAGCCATGTTTTGTTCCAAACCAACTGTCGAAGCAAAAAGAACCTTCTCACCATCAGCATGCTTGATGTACCCAGGCAAATGCTGCAAATGACAACCAGGTGTGAACGCTCCCGGAACAGCTACCAAGAGCACTTTCCCACTTCCAAGAATCTCCTCGCTCTTGACAATCTTTGGCACTGCACAGGCACCCACTTCATCAGGGTTGGTTGTCGTTGTGAAGTTCAAACCGGCTGGGACCTTGTCACCGACTTTGATTGGAGAAGCAGCAGACATTGTGTGCGAAATGTGTGTGTGTGTTTTTTTTTTTGTTTTTGGCGGGAAAATTCAAATCATTGACATTGCGTGTTTATTGTGCCATCGCATGCATTCAAGCCATTACAAATGGGTATTGACAAAATACACATCACCCTTTTACTCTTGCCTTTATTCCAACAACATTTAACTTGTGCGTTTTTGCAGATATGTGTAAAAATACATCCGTTTTCATCCCCAAAGTCTCAAACATCAACCCGAAATCGCTTCATAGGCTGGAAGCACAACGTTTTCAGATGCTGATGATGATGAAACGCCATCCCCTTCAGAAAATGGCGGTGGCGGCTGTGCAGAGAGCCGTGTCTTTGATGGAACTGGAAGATCTGAAGGCAGTGTATAAGTTTTCATTGAAAACGAGATGGGACTCGAGTAGTCTGTGAGTCTGATTCTCTGCATCCTTTGAGGTGAAATCTGTAAGGGGGGGAACATATTAAATATCTTGTTGGAACAGGCGAAATTCAAAATAAAATGACAAGATACCTTTTTGAGTGTATCGGCTTGGAAACGATACCCAAGCTTCAACATTCGCTCAAACATTATTTTGATAGATTCAGCTTGAAGGGTCGTAAGTTGATAAAACAAATGGCTTTAAATAAACTGCACTACACGCACGGGAAAATGGAGCAAGTCCCCACTCAGCAATCATTTCCAACGAATAACCACGCAACTCTGGAGAAATATCCTATGTGTTTTTGTAAAAAAAATGCGTTAGATTGACGACTTGGTTGAGCCCTCTCGACTCAACTGTTCGTTGCGCAAAGTCCGGCCCCCATTCTTTCTTACCCAACTCTTCACGAAACTCCGTCCCACATTCGTTGTACAAAACTCCGAGGATTACAAGAGTGTTTTGAAGACAATCTAAAAGCAAGAAGTGCCCCCAATCAATCAAAAGAGATTGACCTCCAAGTCTCTCTCCATACCTGGATTCTTTAATATCATCAGTTGATGGGTAATGCTTTTAATAGCCTGAGCGCATCCTTTTCGTGGCGTGCCCGTGGCGTAGAATGCCTTGATGTCCGCAATAGTTGAATTGAGCAGCGGCTGGTTGAGAACCGGCGATGATGTCAGATCTAATGAGATCAATCCAATTCAGATATCGACTCGCGACAACAGCTTTCCTAACCGAGCATTGCAGCGCCAATGAGGCCGTCTGGCTTAAAGGTTTTAAACATTTCTTTTTGACCGTCTGCTTTCTTTGTCCTGTCAGTTTGTTGTCCAAAGCCACAGTCTTTAAGATGAATAGATTTTACCTTTTCGCACTATTAATATTTCAATATTATGTATTTTCTTGTCGCCCTTGATTTCTGGGCATTTCTGATTCAATTTGCCTTCGCCGAAATCTCAATGTTCATGATGTCACAGTCGCATCAGAAAGGAAAGTGTGTCTACTTTCGGTCGATTAATTGCGCATCCAAGTTTGTAGATGTACTTTATTGATGATGAGTGATAAGTTTTCTGGAGAAAATCGCACGCGCAACCAAAAAAAGATAGTGTTTTTTTGGCAAGCAGGGCAGAAATGGAAAGCGGTGGATCGGTGAAGAGAGTCTATTCTGATTCGACTGACCAAGAAGACGAAGCCGTTGAGAGTCGTTCAAGGGGGCAGTTGAATGCGGTGCTTATCAACAACCCAGTCACCACCGCCTGGCATCCCCCAACCAACTTTCAGCAACATACTCCTTCTTCAGCAATATACCCTTCCATGGAACTTCAGCTGCCACCACCAGCTCACTGGTTCATGTCACAAGCAGCTCATTACAACCAAACTTACGATTGTAGTCATCCTGCTGCTCTTCAACACCCAGTCCATTCTTTGCCGAGGCATTCAAACAACAATACAGCCCCGCATCATAGTAGCATCGAAACCTTCTTTGGCTTCATCAAAGACAGGTGCAGCCGCTCACATTTTTTATGCCGCACAAATGCTTGACAGCTGATTACTTTTAGACTGGATGGTTTTCTGCTGATTGAGGCATGTATTGCAGGCGAACTCAAGCCTCTACAAAGGTAAACGAAAAAAAAACATATTGTTTTTAAATGATATCCATAAAAGTTGGTGACTAAAAAAAATCTTTTTTTTAAGTGTGCCGCTTCATATCAACATTCGTTCCGGAACATGTATCGTTTTCGCTGAAGACGTGACGCATAATCAGAGCAGATGGCGTGACGGTAAACGGTAAGGCTCGATTCACTACTTCGTTATTGAGGATCCTTGAATTTTTGGTGTGTCTTATCAGCTGGTCGGCCAGTCGTATCAACGGCCCTTTCCTATTATGTACGATATTCTCATTCACCAAAACACACACATTTTCTTAACAAAATTGATTCGCGATAGATCGAGAGATTGAACCATCGAACCTGGGAACAGGCAAAGTCACTCCAAAAACAGAATCATCCTATTCCCGCTTCGACACGACGTCCTTTCGCCCCAATACGCGGATGGCGTTGAATGGCCTTGCAAAACGAACAGTATCACTGATTGGCAGTGATAATAACCGATACCGTGTCATAAACTACTTTTACCCAGCCGACGTTGAACATTTCTTTGACAGTAAAACAGCCGAGACTTCAGCTCTTACACTTCCTTCTAAAAACTCCCGCCTGCAGCGATATCTACATCGAATACGCGCTCCAATACCCCCGAATAAGCAAGATCCTGGACTTTTCTGCAGTCAGCAAAAAGTTCGCGGTCGGTCAGTCTCCTTGTTTTCGCATGAGGAAGATTCGATAATTCTTGGTCCTGGCGCTGAGGCTGCCGTTGCCCCCTCCGTCGAATCTGAAACTGCTCTGTATCACATCCAAAAACAAACCTCCTTTTACACTTTTGGGAATCAGTGTCCTTGTGGGGGAATTGTCCCTTTGAAATCTTGGGAGTTCCAATGGCTCAATCCACGGCAAATGACGCAGCCTATAGTTCTTGCTCCGTTGTGGAAGACTCAAACTTAATTAAGAAAATAATGTATTAACGAATAATAAAGAAAAACAATCTGTGCAGAAAATAAAGCAATCAAAATTCTGAAGTGGTTAACTTACTCAGAGTTGATGAGAAATTAGCGCACAATAACCCCCAAAGTCGGATACCGTGGTTGTGGTTGTTGATTTTCTGGTTGGCTAACCGGAGAACTCGTTTGTTCAATGAAGGAATAAACTGTGTCTCATTTCTTCTCTTCATTTCCCTGTCAATTCGGCATCCTTCCTCCTTTACATAATTATGGAATCGAGGGCCTTTATCAAGAATATTCCTTTCACTAGACTTACGGTACTTTAGCTCGTGGCTAAAAATCTCTCACCGAGCAGTGTTAACAACGCCGGTACACTTTGATAATCTATAATTAAAACCGATACAACACTATAACAGTACGTGAACAACAACAGTGATCAAAAGAATACGCTTTTTTATTTTTACGTTTGAATACACAGATAAATTATTCAATCTCATCATTTAAAATGTTGGCTTCTTTCTGGTACAGTAGTCAGAGAAAACTCCCTTGGCTGGATCTGGATTCAGCGCCCAGAATGGTGGGTCAATGGTAACTCCACCGGCACCCTGCAACGCGAAAGACATCACAAAGACAGCAAGCTGAGTACCTGCATTCAAACCAGCCGCAAGAATGTAGTTGTACTTGTTGAACCACTCTGGCTTGTACTTTCTCAAGTAGTACTGGAATACAAAACCAAGTATGTTGCGGGACCACCAACCAGAGTTGACACCGACAGTGAAGATACAAAAGTACCAAGACAAAATAGCAGTGTTGACCATGTTGAAACCAACCTTTGGCGCAAATCTGTGGGCGAGCCAGAATGGAATCGGCAAGAATGCACCAAGAATAAACGCGTAAGACAACCATTCATAAGTTCCACCGGCGACGAGGATCTTGGGAGCTAAAGTTCCGAAAGTAATAGCCTTGGTGTTGAATCCGATAATGTTCTGTCCAGACCAATTGTTATCACCGTTGGGATCAAGGAGAATGTCGTGCTTGGTTTCCAAAACGATTTGGTTGATAATGTAGTGGATCAAAGCACCAACAAATCCTCCATACAATTGAGCCACAAAAACGGCTCTTGGTGGAACTTTCATGTATTGACCGATTTTCAAGTCAACAGTCATGGCAATGGCTTCAGCAATAGTGTTGGCACCAAAGGTAGTGAAGTACATGTTGGCGATTGGCTTTCCTGGGACAAGGAAACCTCCGATGAGCTGGATGAAAGTCTTGAATGGGGGCGAAAATCCCGTGATACCAGCAAGCAGACCAGAGATGATGATAAAACAGAAGGCCATCAAGATTGTAACAATATAAGCCCACCATGGAAGAATATCGTCCTTGACACAAATGTAGAAACCGAGACCAAAAGCAATTGTCATCATGGTCAAGTACCACCATTGTGGAACTTCGGGATGAACTGAAGTCAAACGATAAGACACGTCTACATCGCCAATAACTCCCGATTCAGTGGTACTGGTGGCCGCCTCGTTCTTCTTTGCAAAAACCTGCTTCACAGCTGCAATAATATCGGCTCCGTGCCAAAGAAGGACGTGCACAATACCGGCAGTTACAGACATGTTTTGCATCATTGTGTTGAAGGCCCAAGAAGTCGAGTAGTATGGCTGTCCATACTTGGCGTAGGCAGCTTCATCCAAAGAATTCGTGGCAGTGAGGATCTTCGTTTGGTTGTATTTCTTGCCTTCAATGGTGTAGAGACCTTGAGCCATGAATGGGAAAGTCTTGGCGTTCCAAACGTTGTTGTAGTAGAGAATAGGAATGACAACAACACAGCCAACCATTCCGAGCATCTGGTTGACTTGAGTAACCCATGGATAAGTCCTATAAGCATTTTGCAATTTAGAAAAACATGGAATATAGCAAAGGCGGCAGTGAAACTCACATTCCAGCATCACCAATGTTGTTCCAGTCAAAGGAGATAGACCCAATTCCAAGACCTTCGTTATTGTTAACGCCACCAAACAGTTGGGTAAAGAGTGGGCTGTTTTGGTTTGCAAGACAGAAGACAGACACACCAATCAAAGTCGGGGCCAAGTATTGTGGCAAGAAAGTCCACACAAAGAGACCACCGCAAGCAGCCCAGAAAAGCTTGAAGGCGTTGTCATTGACAGTTCTAGAAAAGAGTGTTTCGTAGAGAGACACTCCGGCAAGGGCAGTTGGGAAAAAGACACGGCGAGGGTAGACAAGGACGGAACGGAAGATACCAACGGCACCGTAACCGATGAACTGCGTGGTAAGAACCAAGATGATACCATCCACGTATGAAAACTTCTGGTTGAAGAAAAGGTCTTTGGCTCCAATGATGTAAGTGGAGGCGACACCGTTACCGGCAGTAGCAGCTGCAATGACAATCAATGCCAGTTCTTTCTTGGTGAACTTCCCAGGGTTCAGAATTCCTTGCGGGAGCGCCTTGGATAACAGCATACCAAAGACGTACGCAAAAACAGCCAGCATGAGGGACGAGACCGGGACCGTTTGCGGCTTGAAGGTGTACAACTGACCAAGCGATCCGGAGAACGTTCCGAGAAGAGTAGCAAGCAACCAGAAGCGGAATGTAAGGACTGGCTCCGTTGGGTCATCATCGGTGGAAACAATGGCTTTAATGATGTCGTGCCCCCAACCATCGACAAGGAGAGTTTCCTGGGCCAGATTCAGTTCCTCCTTTCCTTCAGTGGCGACAAGGAAAGCTCCGGTTTCGAGCTCAATCTTCTCGTCTTCTTTCTTTTCGTCCGACTCTTGGGAAGACATCGTGTTTTTTCTTTTGTTCTTCTGTGACGGTCGTCAATTTATATGGCCGCTTGAAGATGAATGAAATTTTTGTCAGGAAATTGCACCATTCTGAAAACAAAGCTGTTACACAAGGGCGCCACCCAGAAGGATCCATACTGAAAAATAAGCATTTCCATATGAATCGGGCAGCGTTTAATGGAACGAAGAATCCCGGCGGTCGTTGTCAGGTCCCATTAATTTCTGTTTCGGGGGTTGATTATGGGGCTTTTCATTTTCGTAATGAAAAATGGTGGCGATACAATTCATTTCCGTTCTCCACAACTCCTTATTCCATTAAATCCTATCTTTTTTGAATGGGTCGCTGGTACGCATAGAAGTTTGATTTTCTGGCAATAGAACCAGCAGCAGAACACTACAATCACTCGCGTTTACTTAATTGTGCAAATGGTTTTGTGTGGCACCGCCGGTGGCGCTCCGAGGTTGTCCAAACAAGATCCGAAACATTACAAGAACCTCAGTTACTGAATCCCAACTAACAGAGAATTAACTCTGGGAATGTCCATCCTTTGCTCATTTACGTTTTAACTACCCTTCCGCCCAATTTTTTAGTCTAAAAAGCAACGTTCTTTTCAAAAACCCTAACGAAAAATTTGCCGCTTTCCGGAGACAATCGGATCCCTTCCCGGCCCATATAGTTGGCATCAATATACATTGACTGCAACAGTGCAACTCCAATTGATATCCGGGTCAATCACCTCACTAGACGTCTCGGCTAATACGACGGCTACAATCAGAATAATCACTCCAGGCGGCATGCGATTGCCATTTTCCTTTTCAATAAGCTCTGCGGGTAGCCCTCATTATCACATTGCTCCGAGTCCGGTTGAATGGCGTGTGTTATCATTTCTTTTATTTGATTGTTCATCTGAATATTGGCACTTGATCCCAACCGAATGTAACCATTGGGACGGCAAAACCGCCATATTTCGTTGTTACTTCCCTTCCGATTATTGCTCCTCCAATCTTCTTGTAGAATTTGACTGCACGTTCGTTGACCTCCAACGCCTCGCAAAGCATCTTTCCACTTTCTTTTGTCCACCCAAGCAACCGAATACCCTCTTCAATCATTTTAGTGGCCGCACCGCTGCCATAATATTCAGAGTCTAAGTATAGAGCCATCAGCTCGAGTGGGTAGTCGGGGTAAGCCTCCATAAGACGGCTTGTCCCCATGATACATATCCCAATAACTTTCGACACTCCTTCAGCCGTTACTGCTGTTGCAACAACATACAATCGATCGCTCTCCCCGTTTTCAACGCTTCTGAGTCCTTCCGTATATTGAGCAAGTCTTCTTGCATTAACCGTGTCAATATGGGCGTCTGAGTACACCTTCAACGGTCTCATTGATTCATTCCAACTCTTGATATGAACTGCGGCAATGGCGGCTGCGTCTGATAGATGAGCTTTGCGCGCACAAATAGTGAACATCGATTTATTAAGAGGGTTTTGGTTGCGCATTTAAATATGGATTTGTCTGAATTCGTCGAATGACTTGACCACCAAGTTACACAACTACAATCTCTTCATCGTCACATTCTTTACCCTCCCTCAATCCATCCATACAATATAGCAAACACGCCCCGCAAAACCCTATGCCCGCCAGGCTTCCATAAAACGTCTCGAGGCCCTCCCACCCGCCACCACTGTCAACCCGGATCCACGCTGCACAAAGCGGAATCACAGTCAAAGCCATATTGAGAGCTGCAGTGCAAACCCCATACGCTGCTCCGAGTATCTGCTCCCCTTGTTCTAGATCATGATTCGCATACGTGCTTCCGTAAAGAGACTGCCGCGCAGATTCTCGAGACAGTAACAGTTTCCGTTGTTGTCGTTGGATCACCATCGCTATAGAAGGCCATATTACGACGGGGTTGATGCTGTAGGCAACTCCCAGCGCAATAAGCGATGGTACTGGGTTAAGTGAAGTGAACCCCAGCAAGAAGTGCACTCCGGTAATCGCCATGAATGAAAACATGAGGAGAGTTGTTCCGAAGCGGGAGGTGTCTAGGAAGTAACCACAAACGACAACAAGGATAGACGATGTAGAGTCGGGGATACTATATGTTGCCATCATATTCAAAGCCCGATAGAATAAATAAATAAATGAATATAATCACCTCATAACCAACCCTGCTGTAATTGTATCATTTGGATACCACTTGCTTTGTAAAAAATCCGACGCCGTGTTGTTGAAGCACCACGCTGTACCGTAGAACACAACATACATCAGACATAGAATCCAGAAAGCAATAGGAAAAGCTGAAAATGCATTGCAGAAGCCATATGTGTGAGGCGGCTCAGGGGGGACAAAAAGGAGCGGTGTAGATTCGGTAGGAATTGCTGACAAGACTTCTGAGCTGTGGCGGTGATGAAGAATAGATCGCGGCCGCTGCTGAAACTGGTTGTTGTGAGCAGTATCGTCCGAGTCTTCACTTGCGTCTTCTGGATCGGCTTCCCAAGACACCCGCTGCGCTTCGACTGGAAACAGAGTTTCAGGAGAAGCGACTTCGCTGGATATAACTGCTCTAACAGAAGCCCGCCGCTTTGCGCTCTCTGGAAGAATCCAGTACAGAATCAAGGAGGAAAGGAAGGAAATAATGCACGCGGTTGTTCCTCCAAGTATTGCGGCTTCAACCCCAAAGTATTTGTCCAAAATAGGAGATAGAATAGCGTTTACGACAGATCCAAGTCTCGATACACATAAATCTATAAATACGAACAGAATCGTCAGCGCTGACTTGGTAGAAACAAGAAAACTTACTCAATCCAAGCGCAAATGCAAGCTCGTCTCCTTCAAATGTCGCAGCCATGAGGCACCCTTGGACAACCACCAATGACTCGCCACCAACACCAAATAAAAACCGGCCGACCAACGCGATTCCGATGCTTTTCAAATGGATTCCGAGGGAAAACACGATCTGTCCGAGACACCCAAGGCTGGAGTAAATTATAAACACTTGCATCCCAAGGCGGTCCACAAGGAGCCCGCCAAAGTACGGCAAAAACATGTTGGGAAACGAGTACACGACATAGAGCAGATTTAGTTCGTACTAGGCAGAAGATAAAGACACGGTCAGCTTCGTCGCCTAGACAGATGGCTCAAACAATGGCGATGTTCCCCCACCTGCCACGATTCATAGTCCCGGCCCATGTGAACCATCAGCTGGCGGTTAAGTGCCGCTGGGTTGTCATAGGAGTAGTAATTACCAAACAGGAGGAGGCAGCTGAGGCAGAGAATCAGAAGCCGACCACCTTCCATGCACCACCCAAAATCTTCTGTGGCACAATTTTCTTTGTTTCTTTCGTTCGCTGAGTTTGATATCACTCAATACGAATAAAAGTGAAGAGAGAGAATGACCTCAATATGTGTTGTCTTAAATAAAGTTCAGTGTTTATTCGGTGTCTACATGAGATTATATGCAAAACAAATACGATGAAAGAAAAAAGAGAACTACATCAGGAAGACCACTTCAGATTCCGAATCACTGTCTTCAGAATCCGAAGACAAGGGATGCGAGTAGAAAAGGCGCTCAGAGTCAGCATCGGAATCATCAGACGCTGACTCCTCCGAGTCCACATCTTCATCGTCATCGTCAGACATGTAGAAAATACCCTCCTCGTCTTCACTCTCCGGCTCTGATTCTAAATCAGAAAACTTGATGTCGTCTTCGTCTTCGTCCGAAGAGCTGTCGGATGAATCACTTGTAGAATCAACATGGGTAGATCGCTTTAAGACGCCATACCCTTGCCCAAAAGATCCTTTCTTCGCATTCGATCGAAGCCCCTTGTGAG
The DNA here is from genome assembly GCA_025765595.1 of Obelidium mucronatum. NCBI lineage: Eukaryota > Fungi > Chytridiomycota > Chytridiomycetes > Chytridiales > Chytriomycetaceae > Obelidium > Obelidium mucronatum. The sequence continues at coordinate 13,826 of JAIVFH010000245.1, read as the reverse complement.
ACTTGAACCGATCCAAGACAGCTGGCTCGAACAAATATTCAACAGAATCAACATTCGAGTCTGTATCATCTGAATCAGAAGCCTCTCCCTCATCGGTATGATCATCATCTGACTCAGACGTGATCTCTTCGTCATCGTATATGTGGAAGTCGCGTCGTGGGTAGTGTCGGTATTTTCTGGAAGGGACTGCAAGTTCCAATTCAAACTCTTGATCGCTGTCGCTGTCCTCCTCCTCCAAGAGGTCTTGAGTTCTAGAACAGTGCTTGCGGTAGTATGACTTGAAGTTTGGCTCTTTTGTCAATCGCTTCTGGGTGATCGAGGCTGCCAAGCGTGTCTTGTTGACACTTCGCTTAAACAGTCTTGGGTTCTGGATAACAATGAATTGTGGTGACATATTTCGTTTCGCTAATTGGCTTTGGGTTGATATTTTTGGGTGTTTGGTAAAGGCCATTTTTATAGTTTACGAATTATGCGCAGTTGTGGTTGAGTACAACAAAATTTCTTGGTGCAAAGATTCCAGAATATTCCCGCATCTTCGAAAAAACTTAAACAGGATTTATTCATCATATACGCTTTACTGATTAAATAAAGACAAATATGCAATTGAATTCTGATACCGTTTTAACATACGGCGACTCCTGGTCACAGAACATTTCGCCAGCTTTGAACGGCCAAGATAATAACGATTTCATTTTTATTAAGAGATCGTGCTTATTATCAGAGAGTAACCTGGTGATACATAGCCCTCACAAAGGACGACAAATCGGGTGGCTGAACAGTCTGAACAAGCCAAACACCAAAAGTTGCACCTGACCGCGTTATTGATGTACAGCAACCAGAAATAGTTTATCTACCCCACTGTTTTTAAGTTAGAATCATGGCTGAAACTAAACTTATTGGCGAACAACAAAAATTTATGAAAAATTCAGAAAAAATTGATTCGAAATGAGCGTGCCTTGTCAGGTGAGCAACTCAATTCATGGACATGGTTTTCTAGTGAGCTCTACTTCCCACCAACAGCATATATTACTGCTCCGGGGTCTGCAAGATGCCGGAAAGCCATAGTAGCAATCCCACACTTGGGAATTTCGCCTAAAAATTAATCGTGAAACTTCCTTTTCATAATTAGAAAATTTTTATGGGTGGAGAGATGGCTATAAATAGATTAGACGCACTCACAAAACAAGTCCCAGAAAGCACCTGAAAATGTCTACCCCGGCTGTTGTCACTCCCGCATACGCTGATGTTACCATTGAGCAGTTGCGCAAGATCGTTATCGCCTCCTGTGCGGGAACCCTGATCGGTAAACTAAGATCAGACTTAGTAAGGCGCAACTAATTTGCAACCATATCAACAGAGTGGTACGACTTCTTCGTGTTTGGATCCATGGCTTCCACCACTGCCTCTCTCTTCTACAAGACGGGAACTCCAGCCGGTGACTTGATCGCTTGGTTGGCTGCCTTTGCTGTGGGATTCATGTTCCGTCCTTTTGGTGCTGTTGTCTTTGGATACATTGGAGACCGAGTTGGGCGCAAATTCACTTTCACTTTCTGTCTTGTTTTGATGGGAGTATCCACGTTCCTGTGTGGTTGTCTCCCCACCTATAACGACATTGGTGTTGCTGCTGGTGTCCTCCTGATCATCCTGCGTATCATCCAAGGTCTTGCCATTGGAGGTGAATACGGAGGAGCTGCTACCTACATTGCCGAACACTGTCCACAGGAGCACCGTGGATTCTGGACTTCGTTCCTCCAAGCCACCGCCACTGGAGGTTTGATCCTGTCCCTCGCTGTCATTCTCATCTTCCGTACCGCTTTGGGTGATGCCAACTGGGTCCAATACGGCTGGAGATTCCCCTTCATTCTCTCGATCGTCTTGGTCGGTGCCTCGCTTTACATTCGTCTCAAGATGGCCGAATCTCCAATGTACGCCGAATCCAAAGCCCAAAACAAGATGGTTGGAAACCCATTCGTTGAGTCTTTCATGCGTCCTTACAACCTCTACTTTGTCTCCATCGCGCTCTTTGGTGCCACCATGGGTCAAGGTGTAGTTTGGTACACTGCCCAATTCTACACGTTGACTTTCATCCAGTCCACCCTCAAAGTCCCCCTTGTTACCTCATACGTTATTGTCCTCATCGCTGCTCTTCTTGCTCTTCCAAGCTTTATTGCTGTTGGTCACCTCAGTGACAAGTTCGGCCGTAAACCCTTCATTCTTGCTGGAATGTTCCTTGGTGCTGCCTTGTTCTACCCCTTCTACATGGGATTGCACGCGTTCCGTCCCTTCGAAAACAACAAAACCTCCGAGCCTTACCGTGATGCTTACTCCCCCGCCATGCTCACTTTCATTACGTGGTTGATGGTGAACCTTGTTGCTCTCGTTTACGGTCCAATTGCCGCGTACCTCGTTGAACTCTTCCCAACTCCGATTCGTTGCACTTCCCTTTCTCTTCCATACCACATTGGAAACGGTATCTTTGGTGGACTTGTTCCAGTTATCGGTGTTACCATTGCTACCAACACTGGAAACATTTTCGGGGGTTTGTTCTACCCAATTGGTACTGCTGCTGTTTGCTTCTTGATTGCTCTTGTGGTTATGAAGGAAACTGTTGGTACGGATATTCAAGGAATGGAAATGCGTGATGGAAAGGGACAAATTGTTGGCTCGGAAAAGGAAAAGACTGATGCCTGAACAAAAAAGGCCAAATTCGTTTTTTATATAGTTCATTAAAATATGACCTCATTTATTACTTTTTGATGCGAATGTATATCTCTACACATTGAGCGAAATGAAAAGGATGGAAGTCGTTTGTGAGTAAAAAATATTCAATTTGTGCTTTGTGAAAGCTGTGGCGCGTGCGTGAAAGAGTTCTTGGCAAGATTTTTCGATATTGCATTTCTCCAAGGGAAAAAAAAATTGAAGAGACTCAATCTTTCAGAACGTGTATTGTGAGTGCAGCGCAAAATCCAATTTTAGCTCACTAGAAAACCATGTCCATGAATTGAGTTGCTCACCTGACAAGGCACGCTCATTTCGAATCAATTTTTTCTGAATTTTTCATAAATTTTTGTTGTTCGCCAATAAGTTTAGTTTCAGCCATGATTCTAACTTAAAAACAGTGGGGTAGATAAACTATTTCTGGTTGCTGTACATCAATAACGCGGTCAGGTGCAACTTTTGGTGTTTGGCTTGTTCAGACTGTTCAGCCACCCGATTTGTCGTCCTTTGTGAGGGCTATGTATCACCAGGTTACTCTCTGATAATAAGCACGATCTCTTAATAAAAATGAAATCGTTATTATCTTGGCCGTTCAAAGCTGGCGAAATGTTCTGTGACCAGGAGTCCGATTATTCCGAAATCTTGCCCACCATTTGCGCGCTCGCTTCCCAGCCCACCCCCCATCATTCAATCAACGCCAAATCGTGCTGAATTGTCATAACATTGTCTTACAATAATAATTCTTGTCTGAATCCCTGGATTATCTGCTGAAGACGATGAGTTTTATTAGGCAAGGGCAATTCCTGCTTGCTAAATAATTGAACCCACAATGCAACTAATAATTGGGAAATGGAGTGCTAAAATAAAGATGAAGATTGACAGAATTACATTGTATTTATTAAATAACTACCGGCGGAAGTTGAAGTCTATAAATAGAAACACCCAAACACAACAAATATGGATCGAAGTCACAGATCAATACGAAGCTTGTATTTTTTCCTCTATGTTGGCAAGGGTCTGGTGCGGCGGCGATGCATGGATCAGCGATGGTAGTGGATAGCGCAATCGGAACAACCGGGCGCAAATAAAAATGTGCGCAAATGATTTGCTCCAAAATTGGATTTTGCGCTGCGCTCACAATAGTAACTTGTAACGTTCATACCGCACCAAATGAATGCTTGACAGTACCACAAAGAGAAATCATAATCAGGAAAACAGTGTCATCATGTCGCATTATCTATGTTCCTTGTACTCCATCAAAAACCAACCAAACAGCACCACCCACCCCAACCCCTGACAAAACCGAATAAAAAACCTCCAAAACACTCCACTTGACCAACCCATCCCCATCTACTCCTCCTCCTCCCGCATCCGCACTAGCCGTTAATATCCACGCCACACAGAGCGGAATCAATGTCAACGACAAATTCATTGCACATCCACAGATTCCATACGCGGCGCCCAACATTTTCACGGCCACGCGAGATCCAGGATTACGCAGCGTATGTTCATGGCGCTTGATGATGCGGTTGACGAATGGGTACGTCAGCGTCAGATTAATGGCGCCCATCACGCCAAGGCCAATGAATGGAATAATTGGGGAGATTGGTGTGAATCCAAGAAGGAGGTGGATAACCGTGATTGTAATCAGACTGAGGAGTAGAATGACTGATCCGTGGTAATCAGCGTTCAAAAGAGATCCACAGATTGTTAGGAAGCCGGTGGATACGGTTCCTGGAATGCTGAAAGATCATTTTTTTTAAGTGTACGATGCCAGGTATTTCTGTTGTAATACCTCATCGCGAGTCCCGCTGTAACTGTATCATTCAAATACCATTTACTAACCAAGAAATCCAGCGCTGTATTATTGAAACAATAATACGGGCCGCAGAACATTGTATATACCAAGCAAACCACCCAAAACGCGACTGGCAAATGTGATAGTGTTTCACATAGTCCAAGACTCTCTGCCTCCTCCACGGGGTGGCTTGGTATCGTATCGCCCATTTGGAGTGGCGTCGTTTCGTCGGGAATAACTGCTAGACTTGGAGCTGTGCTTAATGGTATTGATGTTCCCGTCAAGCTAAACAGCATAACCGACGCCGCGAAGGAGAGAGCGCAAGCAAGAGTAGCTCCAAAGATTGCAGTTTCGATTCCAAAATAGCGATCAATCAGAGGAGATAAAATTGCATTCACGATCGAACCCAGTTTGGAAAAGAATGCACCTTTTTGTGATAAAAAGTCCGAAAAAAAGTCAATCGAAAACAGAACAGAACATGAAAAAAAAACAGAAGAAAACACAGTCTCCTTGTCTTTTTTTTTTTTTTTACTCACAAACTCAACTCATGGATGTAGCCAGCAGGAGACTCTTTCCCTCAAAACAATGTGAAATCATGACAGCCTGAGCAACACTCACACTCTCCCCGCCAATGCCAAACAATAAACGACCCTACAAAATTGATAAAAAAGAGACAGAGAGAAAGAATTAATTAGGGCAGTTTGGTTACAAAGTAAGCAAAAAAAAACTCAGACCAGCATCACAAGAGGAATGTTCCGTACAACCAACCCCACATTCACCAACACCTGACCGCCCAAATTCAAAGCCCCACAAACAACAAGCATACCTCTGCATCCAAACTGATCCGTAGTAAAAAGCACAATAATAGTTACTTTGAAACTCATAGTATCTTTATTTTTTTTACTTCTTCGTTCTTCAGTCACTTTCACTTCTTTTTTTTTGTTGGTTCAGTCAAAAAAGAAAAGGCGGCACTTGTTTGTTTTCAGCATCCACCCTTGTACCATTCTCCCCAAGTCAAGCTAGAAGAGTTGTAGTAAGCGCACTGGTAAGTGATTCCACCAGAACATTGACTAGCACCGAAACTGGTACATGGCTTTCCGGCAAGAGAGCCAGAAGCGGTCGTAGTTGGCTTAGCAGACGTGGTGGTAGTAGTGGTGGTGGTGGTTGGAACGACAGTCGTTGGAACCACAGTGGTACCAGCCTTAGTAGTAGTAGTAGCGGCCTTAGTAGTAGTGGCAGCAGCAGTAGTAGTAGTCGTAGTAGTGGTAGTGGTTCTCACAGTAGTTGGCTGAACCCCCTTACACTCCGCCGGAACATCAAAGTTATCAACATAACTACTCGTAGCCGAAACACCCAACCCTCTCTTTGCGAAACCCTTCCAAATATCGCAAGTAAACTTCCCAGCATACAACTGCTTATCAGCCGTAATAATAGCGTTTCTGGCCTGGAACATGTCTGGGTTACATGGCTGGATCTTCATGGCCGCAATCAGAAGCTTGAGGAGCGCCGTGTTTCCCGTGCCAGCGTTGCTGCTGTTGATGAAATCCGCGGGGGCCGTGAACCCGGCGGTGTCCACCATGTTCCAGAGGACTTCGTACAGAGCAGTGGCCCAGATTTCACCCACTGCGTGTACTTCGGTGAGTGTCTTCAAGTCAGAGAGGAGGTGTCTGTTTCGGGTCAAGCTGGTGGAGTATGGGTATTGACGGATTCCGTTGGGTCTGTTGAAGGCCCAGGCTCCCATGGTGTAATCGCTGTTGCGGGTGTGGGTGGCTGGCATGGATAAGAGGAATCCGACAACGTCACTCCATCCTTCACCCATTCCTCCACTGATTGTGGTTTGTAGGCAGTTGGAGTTGGCTGGGCCACCAGTCAAACGGTTGGAAAGACCGTGTCCATATTCGTGAATCTTTAGGATATTGATGTGTTGTTAGAAAGCTTTGAAATCAGAAAACAAACGAAAAAAAAAAAAAAAAAAAAAAAAAAAAAACTCACGATGATATCATTCTCCAAACTTCCATCACGTCCTGGAGTCGACAAGGTCATCAAAAACATTCTCATCTTTCCGTTCTGACCATCTGGAGGAGTAGTCATATCCGCATTGTTGGTTCCAGATCCATCCTGCGAAGTGGCAACGACAGCGTCGTTCCCAGCACCGCCCTTCCCATAATTATCATCCTGGAAGTTTCCAGCAGCCTCCGTAAACCCAAAGTTGTAAAAGATATCGTGAACAGCATTATTGACGTAAAACAAATTGGTCGACGCGGCATCGCGGTTCTGCTGGTCAGTTGTACCTTTGGCAGCATCAAACTGGTAGTTGAAGACCAAATTCGCGTTCGAAGGTCTCGGCAAGTTCTTGAGCTGATTCACATTTGAAATCGAAGACGGGTTCGATTGGACGTAGACGTTGTTTCCGGACAAGTCGTTTCGGGCATTGTGCCAGCCGTTGGGGCTTGCGTTTGGGTTCGATGGGTTGCTGATTTGAACCAGTTGGTCTTGGGAAGGGTTGCGTTTTCCAATGGGGATGGCGTTGTAGATGGCGTTGGCGGCACGGGCGACGAGGGTGGGTGCTTTTGTGGAGTCGGAGGTGGCATCGCGGCGTTGGATGGGGGCTTCTGATGAGGCGGTTCCTTCCTGGAAGTCGGCGGTCCAGTTGGAAACTCCAACGATTTCTCCGTTTTCAGTGTTGACAAACACGTTTTGCCTGTTTTTTTGTTTGTAAGTATTAGTAACCCAAAAAGGCACAACCAAAGAGAAAACTTTTTACCAGACATCCTTCTGCTCGACACTAATATCCCAAACGTGAACCAACCCCGAACCAGTCTGATAATACTTTTCAGAAGCCCGGATCGGAGACAAGGCAAACGAAGCCCCCGAAACAGTAAAGCTATTGTCACCCTTATTCGAAACCGTCAACTTATCCGTAGTCTTTAAACCTTTTGCTTCCGCAAAGTTGAGAACGGCTTGTTGAACCGGAATCACGGGAGCATCACGTTTTCCAACGGGGACAGCCTTGTTCTTGATTTCGGCGGGGACAAACGATTGGTGGATGGAGAGAATGTTTCCGGAAGCGTCAATGTTGACGTTGGAGTTTGCGTTGGCGATGGGGAGGCCGTGGAAGGTTTCGGTGTAGTGGATGTGGTAAGTCTTGGCATCGGCAGAGTAAACACTATGTTATTATTGTTAGGGGAAATCAAGAATAGAGAGGGGCTTTTTTTTTCTTGTTGTACTTACGAGTTGGAGACTTTGACGTCGCTGCTGTCAACGTTGAGACTCGAGACGAGGTAGTTTGTGGCAGCGGTAACAGCTTCATTTGCATTCAAAGTGGTGGAAATGAAAGACTGGGTTGGTGGAACGTCCACAGTGGAAGCAACTGGTTGGTAGAACCCTGGCAAGGAAGGCTTGGTCTTTTGCACAGGTCCAGCCTGGACGGTTGAGGCAATGGCCAAGAGACCGAGGAAGAAGCTTGGGGAGTGCATAGAGAAGGTTGAAGAAGAAACTGATTTGATACTTTGTTGAAGGGCCGGAGTCTCTCGGTTATATAGCCGTTTGATGGAATTATTTCTGATGCCATCTCGTGACTCTGGTCTTGTGACATAAACGTGATTGAGAGGCACCTTCTTCCGCATCGAAGGAGTTCCGTCGACGGACCAAGTTTCTGGCTTGTATCATGCGATTCCAATGGTTTTTGGTTGAAGGGAGTCAGTTATCAAGCATCCGAATGCATTTGTCAATGTGGTGATGGGTGGTGATCTGGTGATTGATGAATTTGGTGGCTTATTTTCGGTCGAACGCCACTTTAATTGAATTTTGAACATGCCACACGCTGCCTTTACTACATTCACTTGAATCTATTTTCGTCTAGTGGCATGTAAGTAGAGCAGTCACAAAGTACGTATGAGAAGGAAGAGAGTGAATAATATGAAATAAAAAACGAAATAAAAAAAAATATAAATGAAAGATCCGATCATTGAATGGCTGCTTGCTGCCGATCCATCGATTCGCTGGCAAGTACAACGAGATTTACTGGACTTGCCGGAATCCGAGTGGCAGAAGGAGCGTTGCAAAGTAGAGTTTGAAGGATGGGGAAGCAAGTTGCTGTCTTACCAAGATGAGGACGGCCAATGGGCAGGAGGCGCCTTTGTCCCAAAAGGATTCACTGCAGCGGACTGGAAAGCAGAAGGACAGCCATACACTGCGACTTTTTCGGTACTCTCCGAGCTACGGGAAATGGGGTTAGATCCAGCATCCCCCACAGTTCAAGAGAGGATCCAGAAGCTGGCAGTCAACTGCCGATGGGACCAAGAGAATGGCGGACGAGTGTACTTTGAGGGAGAGACAGAGGAATGCATCAATGGCCGGGTTGTTGCGGACGGCGCGTACTTTGGCGTAGACGTGTCTCTGCTCGTGGAAAGACTTGTTGGCGAGCAGCAGACGGAAGGCGGCTGGAACTGCGAGCGATACCACGGGTCGACCCGCGCGTCGTTCGACTCGACCATCAACGTCCTCGAGGGTCTTCTGCAGTTCGAAAAAGCCACTGGCGGCACGCCCGAGTCCAGGGCGGCGCGCGCGGCGGCGCAGGAATTTCTCCTCGCGCGGCATTTGTTCAAGCGGCTGTCAACACACAAAGTCGCAAATGCAAATTTTCTTCAGTTTTCGGCGCCCAGCCGCTGGCGCTACAGCGTGCTGCGCGCACTCGACTTCTTCCGCGACGCGTCGCTGTTTGACGCTGTGGGCCCCGACTGCCGCCTGCGCGAAGCCGTTGATCTGGTCGCTGGCAAGCGGCTGCCAGACGGAAAGTGGCTGCTGGACTTTGAGCCCCCGGGCCGCACCTGGCTCACAACCCACGAGGGAGCAGGGATGCCATCTGCTGCTGTCACCCTGCGTGCCCTGCGTGTGCTCAAGTGGTTTGGTTTGCCAGTGGCAGTGGTGGCCGAGAATAAATTGCACTGATGAAACACACTCAATAAAAAATGTCTTTCTACAATGACACGCTGGCCATTCTCTGTGTCTCCTGTGCAGTGGCGGTTGTCCTCCAGAACCGCTCTTGGCTGCTGAAGCAACTGTCCCGCAATTCTCCCGCAGACACAAAGACCGAGGCCAGACTGGCTTCCTTCAGACGCAACTTTCTTGTCGTTTACCTGCTCAACATGTTTGGAGACTGGCTGCAGGGCCCCTACCTCTATGCACTGTATCGATCGTACGGATACTCGGTCGGTGCCATTGGCCAGCTGTTTGTGTTTGGCTTCCTGTCATCGGCCGTATTTGGGACTTTGATTGGCTCCATGGCAGATAAATAGTTGAGTGGTGCATTGACTCATTCTCATGATCTCGAGTCATCGTCCACTTAACTCTTACTCAAAATAATAATTGCAGCGGCAGACGTAACTTGTCCTATGTGTTTGCAATCACCTACTCCCTGTCATGCGCAACAAAACTCAGTCCCAATTTCGCCATTCTCGCTTTCGGTAGAATTCTCGGTGGAATCGCAACATCTCTTTTATTCTCAGTCTTTGAATCCTGGATGATCAGCGAACACTTTTCCAGAGGTTTCTCCGACGCTGAACTTTCAGACACATTTGCCTATACAACCTTTGGAAATGGGTTCGTCGCTATTCTGAGTGGTGTCATTGCAAATCATACGGTCGACAAGTTTGGTCTTGTTTCTCCTTTTGTGATGGCCATCATGGTGTTTGTCTTGTCGGCTGTGGTTGTGATGGGTACTTGGAATGAAAACTATGGATCTCAAAGTGTATGTATTCTTTTTTTTTATTCTATTGTATTCTTTTGCTTTAAATCTTCTTTACACAAACTCTAGCACACAAACGACAATGGAACATTCGGCTCCCTAATCGACGGCTTCACAGTCATCCGCAACGACTTTGCAATGTTTGCCACAGGAATGACACAATCCCTCTTTGAAGGCGGAATGTACATTTTCATATTCATGTGGAGCGTGGCTGTAGAAGCGGTTGTCAAGAAGGGAAGCGTGATCCCTTACGGAATCATTTTTGCCTCCTTCATGGTTTCAACCATGATGGGAAGTATTGTTTTTAGTTTCTTGATTGGGGGGTTGAAATGGAAGGCGGATGCGATTTTGCATTTGTGTTTGGGGATCGCGGCTGTGGCCTTTTTGTGTATTATTGCTTTCCAAGTAAGCTTTCCTTTGATCAAATTTTTTTTTTTTACGTATACAAACACACAACCTCACACTCTTCTTCTTCTTCTTCTCTCTCTTTCTCCCACACTCTCTATCTCTTAACTCAAAGCACAACGAACACCACCTCTTCCTCTCCTTCAACCTCTACGAATTCTGCGTCGGCCTCTACTTCCCCGCCATGTCAACAGTCCGGTCCAATTACATCCCCGAAGCAGTCCGCTCCAGCGTCATGAATATCTTCCGGATCCCGTTGAACTTGATTGTTTGTGTTATTTTGTTTGAGACGCATAATTTGTCGCATTCGGTCGTGTTTAGTGTTTGTGTGGGGTTGGTTTGGGTTTGTTTGGTGTTGCAGTTGTCGTTGAGTGGGCGTGTTGGTGGTGGGGCTGCGGGGGGTGGTAGTCCGGCGAGGAATGAGGAGGATGGTGATGAGGAAGGGGGTGGTGTTCAGATGGGTGCTGTGAAGGGTGATTATGTTGCTGTAGCAAAAGATCAATAAAGGGCGGGGGTTTAAAAAGAATATCTGGTTTTTTTTAATTGCAGAGTCTTCTCAAATCGCGATTCTCACAAATTCATCTTGGTCTTTAAATTGTTAAAAGTCTTATCACAAAGACGAGAGGATAAAACTAGAGAGCATCATTTTAAATCATGTGTCCCCCATATATAAGTTCAATACATTTGATTGGCGTCTGGACTCGGAATTCAATTTTTTTTTTGGCGGGATTTGGTTCTTTGAGCTGTTCCCGCTTAAACCCCGCCACCAAAACCCTTATTCCCGCCAAACAACCTAAACACGTTAAAAATGAAGACCTATCGCTGTCGTTTAAAAAAGAAAAAAAAAAAAAAAAAAACTCCAAGAAAATGATTGCTCCAATCCTTGCTGTCATCCTTGCTGCGACTTCTACTGTCAATGCCCTCCCAGGAGGAAATGCTGGTAGGATCAATTGGATTCAATTTCATTATATTTATTTTTTTTAACTCATTCCTATTCTTTTTTTTTTTCCAGTTGTTACAACTGTCGTCACGACGACAATTATCAATGAGGCTACCACTATCGTGACTACGTTGCCAACAGTAACTGTGACTGTAACGCAAACTTTTGCCTTTGATTGCATCACGCCTACCCCTACACCAGCCAGAACGGCGCCATTCAATGCAGCAGTTATTGACTTTTGAGTCGAAAAGAAACACCCACAACACTGTTATACTTTAATTTATATATTTTTCCACATCATTTGCTTGCTTTAACAACTTTATATATATATAAAATTGCGTGTATATCTACCAAATATCTTTTATCACTCTTGTTATTTGTTGTTTTTATTTCATGGTGACAAACCTATTTTGGAAAAAAAAACATTCCTATGGCAACATTTCAATGCTCCTCAAGAAGAATACTCTGTCGGATCTTTTTGATTCTGATTCTATCAACGACACAAACAATGCAACTCCAAACTGATGCAAACTCAATCAAAAATCTGCAATGGGCGCCACCGCAAGGAACAGGACACTGTCGCGGAAGCTACACGATTCCATCGGCACAGTTGAATGGAGTGATTGCGGCAAATTCAAATGACGATGGATCGGAATCGCGGATCAATATGACGTATCAGAATAATATGGCGTGTCAGTGGGTGTTTCGAGGGCCTCCTGGTTACGTGTCGGTGGTGAGTTTTTTTTTTTATCGCGCATCACACACACACACCCCCCCCCCCCCCCCCCCCCCCCCCCCCCCCCCCCCTCATTTTAAATATTACTTTCAAAGGTTGACTTTGCATTCATTGATACCGAATGTGGTTGGGACTTTGTTTTCGTGTTTGATGGCACAGTCACAGCCACAAATCTTGTGGGCCAGTTTTGTGGGAATCGAAGCGCTGTTTTTGGATACTCGGATGTCTTTGTGTCGTCTTTGAATAACTTTGTGATTCAGTTCAAGAGCGATGGTGCTGTGACGAGGAGAGGGTTTTTGGCCGTGTTCAACTTTGTTCGTGAGTTTTCCCCCCTTCCCTTCCCTCCAGGAATTGAATTATACACAAAAGCTCTCACCAACTGGTTGATTTTTTCTTATCAAAAAATAGCTGCAAATGAAGTCTGCAAGGCAAATTCCGATTGCAATGGTGGTGGTTCCTGTGTCAAGGGGACTTGTGATTGCGATGAATTCCACAGTGGTCCATTTTGTCAACAAAGTATAACAACTGATTTTTTTTTTTCTTGAAGCACCTCGGCACTTATAGTAACAATGTATTCATATAGGTCGCTTCAATAGAACTCGATTCGTACCGCGAGAGCTACATTCGGCTGTTTACGATTCAACGCGAGATCTTATGATAATCACAGCCGGTCATACTCTCAACTCGTATTCTGAGATGCTCAATGACATTTTAATTTATAACTTTAGTAAGTGATTTCGTTTGAATCGCGGGTTGGGCAATTCTTTTTTTTTTTTTTTTTTTTTCATCACCCTGGATTTTTCCAAAATACAGCATCGTTGAAATGGACTTTTCGTCAACCAGAGCGCGGAACTTTGGCGCCAGCACGCAATCATTTGAACTTTCGAGGATGCTGTTTGTCTTGGATTTGAGTTGAGTTCAATTGAAAAGACGGTGTTTTGAACTATCGCACACTCAAAACAAACGACAACAAATTAGATACCTTTGCATGGAAAATCTTACCAAATTCTCCATTCCTTCATGGGGACCCACTGGAGTATACCATAACGCCACCAACTCGCTTTTCTTCACTGGTGGATACAGATTTGCAGAATCGCCATTTCAACCAACACTACAATTCCAAATCGACGCCAATATTTGGTACAACGGACCACCTCAACCTTTCGAACAATCCATGTCCTACGCGCAATCTTTTCCATCTCCATTAAAACTCGGATACGATGGTTATTGGGGGCGGGTACCCCACAACACTCACAAGCACAAGCGACAACAACATCCCATGCTTTTCACAACAGTTTCAGTTTTACGACTTGTCTTGTCAGACGTGGTCATACGTTGACGTTCCGTCGAGTCTGTTTGTTCGAAGGAAGGGCCATAGTCTGATTGTTCGGGGAAACCAGGTTGTTGTTTGGTGGCATGAATGGAGTCTTTCTGAATGATATGGTTACTCTTGATATACCGTCTGTTACGGGGCCTTCGGATC
>JAIVFH010000244.1:0-40203 GCA_025765595.1 Obelidium mucronatum | reverse complement strand
TGGGCCTTTACAAATATACGAAATCACTGTGTCACTCGAACCACATGGAGACAGCCTCTTTGTTGACAACCTTGAAGTGTCGTTTGCTCTCTTTTTGCCTGGTGGAATCGTTGACAATGGATGACCCGTTCCTCCACTTTCCTTCTCTTGGCTATTGGTTTCTTTTTCGTTTCCTTTAGCCTTTTTGGACGCCTTTGTGGGGCCGACTGGTGGACCCTCTTTGTTCGAAAACATTTGACCCAAAATCGCCAATTCGCCTTAATTTGAGCTTCACGGGTAGATTCCATCTTCTTGGTTGGAGATTTACGCGAGCGTTTTCCATTGTTGTTGAGCGGTTCTTCATCAGATGAGTTGTTTTCAAACGAGACTGTGCTTTCGCGAGTGTTGGGGGTTAATCTGACGGCTTTGACTGTTAAATTTTCGTCCTTGTAATCTTCTGCAGTCGATGATTCCTTTTCGCTACTGTATTCCTTGACCTGAATCGGCAAGGTTGGCCGAAACAGGAAAGACCGCATTGCAGCCAGGGAATGGGTGAAACCAGGCGGACCTCTAAGATAGCTGATCAGTTTTCAAACCCGGCTGACTCCAGCCAATACCTCATGGTGATTCCCTTTGCCCCGCATCCGACAGCGTCAGCACCATCCCGGGTAGCCCGCCAATGCACTGCCACGCAGTCCGCGTAAAGAACATCTGCCTCGTTTTCGCGCCGGACACCGCCGAGCAGCTTTTGCTGCGGTCGTTGAGGAAGCGCTGCGTTCCTTCTGCGAGAGTCGATTGTGATTGGTTGGAAAACAGCGGCGCCTTTTCAGCCAATCAGAACGCACCGCCGCAGTTGAACAAATAGCGCTGCGAGTCGAACACGACGGCCACAGACACGCGCGCATCCAGCGACGTGGCGCCAATCACTTGCAAGTGGTACTTCATTGGAAAAAGAAAAGAAATAAAAAACAAATAAATCAGAAGATGGGTCGCAAGTTCTTGGTGCGTTTTGTCACAGTCCCTCTGCAATGCACTCGTCTTATTGCTTTATTGCTTTCGGTTTGTCATCTAGGTCGGAGGAAACTGGAAGATGAACGCTTCCAAGCAGCTGGTTGACACTCTTGTCTCTGGCTTGAACCAGGCTTCATGGAACAGCGATGAAATCGGTAAGCTTTTTAGACAGGATTATGCTATGAAATAATGCAGACAACCTAACTCTCTTTTCTAATGTATCTTAATCCTGATCTTGATCAGAGGTTGTTATCGCCCCACCAGCTCCTTACCTTGACCTTGTCCGCACCAAGGCCAAGAAGGAAGTCGGAGTCTCAGCTCAAAACATTTACTTTGAAAAGAAGGGTGCCTTTACAGGAGAAAACAGGTTTGTATCTTTTCGTTATCTTGTATGATGAGTCTTATCAACTCACCACGTTTTTATCCCCTTTGACAGCTCTGAATTCTTGAAGGACCTTGACATTGCTTGGGTTATTCTTGGACACTCTGAACGCAGAGAGATCTTCAAGGAGTCTGACGAGGTTCGTTTTTCGTGGTCTGTACGGACGATTCTCAAAAAACAAACATACTACAGGTTACCGCCAAGAAGGTTGCTTTCGCTCTTGCCGAAGGCCTCAGTGTTATTGCCTGTGTTCGGTGAAAAGCTTGAAGAGCGTGAAGCCAACCAAACCACCGAAGTTGTCTTCCGACAATTGAAGGCTATCGCTTCCGTCTTGAAGCCGGCCGATTGGGACCGCGTCGTTGTTGCTTACGAACCAGTGTGGGCCATTGGAACTGGAAAGGTTGCTTCCCCACAGCAAGCTCAGGACGTTCACCGCGAAATCCGCCAATGGTTGGCTGCTAACGTCTCTGAGGAAGTTTCCCAGGCCACTCGTATTTTGTACGGAGGATCTGTCGGTGCCAAGACTTCTGGCGAACTCCAAAAGGAAGTTGACATTGATGGATTCTTGATTGGTGGTGCTTCATTGACTGCTGACTTTGTCACCATCATCAACACTCGCTCCTCTGCTTAAGTGGGGTCTTCACATTTTGACCACTTCATTTTTCTTTAAATCATTCAGAAAGTATCGAATAAAACAAATACGGTGATGTTCAAAACAAAAGATTAATTAGTCTATTCATCTTGACCGGCACCATCCTTTTTGCGCTCAATATAGTCTGCATACGCTTTGGCAATTGCAGCGATCTTGCTTCGTGATTGCGCAGAAATCGAGGTGCTTCAAGCTTGTGAGACGCGAAACAGTGTATTGCCGATATCCCTTGCAGTTCTCAACTGGATTCCCGTGAAGAGTGAGTGTTCCTCAATCGCGGCAACTGATGTAAGTTTATCGATTTCCGTAAGTTCTGAAATCTCATTTGCGTGCAAATACAATGTACTCAGAGTTGGGAATTGGAGAAGCTCCTAAAAATGGAAGTCAACATCGAATTTTTGAAAACTGCATTGCCATACCTTGTCAATGGCTTTGAGGTTGTTGAAGGATAAATCAATCCATGCAATATTAAGTGGGTTTTCGACTATTCTTGCAGAGATAGAGAACATATTATCAAGCGTTTCAAGCTTGTTGTTTGGTAGCCGAATCGCTGTTGTCACTGCAGTTATACCAGTACCCAGAGGAAGCTATACATGACAATTATTTGGGATCAGTGGTGGTTTGCGATTTCTCCTTTCGAGAGTGTAAATCTTTTGAACCTCATGCCGCCGGCGTGACTCCTCAGTTGCGATGTCTGGCTTCCAGAAGCAACTCGTATTTTTAGAACGCGAGAAAAGCAGGTTCCCCAATCATTTTTTAGGGTTACCTTGAACAGTGATGATTTCTTTGAAAGAAAAATCGAGAGGTGTCTTTGGCACGACTTGCCACTGCCCAGAGAGTTTGCTCACTGCGTGTTTCTTGTACTGACGAAGCCGTACGTTAACGGTCCCCAAAAGCGCAATTTTTAACACCAACAAACCTGTGCAGTCAAGTCGTTATGGGCTGCTTCCTTCATTTTCTTTTTATAGCTTATTTTCCGATGCTGCCACACACAGATCAGAGTAATTTCCCCAATTTTTTTTCTTCCTCAAACACGAACAAACTCTTCAGTTCTCCTGTGAAAGCAACACCCCTCCGCTTTCCTCGATCTTACTTAGCCCTAAGCGTCCTCTAGCCTCAGCCCTTTTAGTCGTCAGCCTCGTTCAAGCTCGCGACTTCTTGTGACTCCTTTATTGCAAAGCAAAGTCACCCTAACCCTCCCGGCTTCGCCGCTACCCACTTGCTAGCGCTGAGGGAACCACCCACAGCGCCCATTAGAAAATCTCTTCAGAAACTCCATCAAGGTGAGCTTCAGTTTTTTGTTTAAGCGGCGGGAGAAGCGTGGCCAGAAAACACAAATTGGGGCATTTTTGTTTTTTCTCCCACCTTACAACCTGCCTTACTAAAATGAACGTGATTTTTGTTTTTCTGCTGCAGACACGTCCTTAACGGGATCTTGCCGCCTGGTACGAAATTTAACGTACCTTTTTTGTGATGTTGCGGGGTCTAAAGTGTTGGTTTCTGTTTTTTCTCACAGAGCCTCCACCTCTGCGGCACTATTTGATTGATCTTGCTTGAACGCAAAAACTTTAAACGCTCCTACTACATCCTCGTTTGGAATACAAAAAACCGCAACCCCCCAAAGCCCTACAGTACCCTTGATTCAACAAAGAATTCCGTCTAGCCAACTAATGAAAGAAACCACCATCTTCAACACTGATATCAACGACCTTATCACCCGCACCGAAGTTCTCGGTCTTTCAAAAGACCTTTTGACTGGCGTTTCTACCAAAAATGATTTTATCTTGCCTGTGACCCACCACCACAGCAACCACTCTCATGTGGAAGTTCGCACGGACTCTGTTGAAGCCATCATGAAGGAGAAGATGGAGGCTTACTACTCTATTCCTGATAATGTTGAAGAAGAGGATGCCTTTTTTGTTGGTGATATGGGAGAGGTTATTCGTCAACATATTCAATGGAAGGAAATGTTGCCACGTGTGGAACCATTTTATGGTGAGTTTTTTTTTGGGATTTGACGACTGTTTTTATTTGCTCATTCTTGGTTTTTCTTCTTTTAGCCATGAAGTGTTGTCCCGACCCAATGGTCATCAAAACCCTCGTTGACTTGGGAACTGGGTTCGACTGTGCTTCTCGCTCTGAAATCGAGACTGCCTTGGAATACGGAGTTGACCCATCAAAGATCATCTACGCCAACCCATGCAAGCAACACTCTCACATTCGTTACGCTGGTTCCAAGGGTGTTCACATGATGACCTTTGACAATGCCGATGAACTCCATAAAATCAAGCAACACATGCCAAACGCCCAGCTCGTTGTTCGCATTCTTGGGTCGGACGGGTCCCGCTCCCTTTGTAACTTGGGTCTCAAGTTTGGTGCTCAGCCATCCAATGTTCCAGCCTTGTTGAAGGTTGCTCAAGAGCTCGGGTTGAATGTAATTGGAGTCAGTTTCCACGTGGGCAGTGGATGCTTTGATGCCCAAGTCTTTGGAGATGCCGTTCGTGCTGCTGCGGGAGTTATTGAAAGCGCCAAGGACTTTGGATTCGAATTTTCCATGTTGGATATCGGAGGTGGTTTCCCATGTAACGGAGCTGATGGATTGACTTTCAAGGAGATTGTGTCCGTGGTTCGTCCAGCGATTGATGAGCTTATCCCATCCCACATTCGTGTCATTGCTGAGCCGGGTCGTTACTATGCCGCCAGTGCTTTCACTTTGGCTACCAATGTAGTTGCAAGACGTGTAGTTCCTCTTGCTGCTAAGACTGAGAACATGGTTGACAGCGCTGTTTACGTTCAACCACCAGCTGCTGTTGAAGACTCTGCGTACATGTACTACATTAACGATGGGATGTACGGAAGCTTCAACTGTATCACTTTTGACCACGCTGTTGTGACTCCTCGAGTGTTGGCCAAGAACGGAAAGTTTTTGTATGGCACTACTTCTGCAAAGGAGGACGAGTTCCCATGCAGCATTTGGGGGCCAACTTGTGACTCTATTGACTGCATTACCAAGGAAGGATCCCTTCCAATCTTGAACGTTGGGGACTGGATGTACTTCGACTTTATGGGTGCTTACACTTTGGCTGCTGCCTCGCGCTTCAATGGATTCAAGAAGACCGTCATTATTTATACAAACACCTACAGGGGCCACCAATAGAGATCAAGAAGTTCTATGGTGTTGTGGTTCTGATTTTTCTCTCTTGACTTTTTCTTCTCAAGCCAGCTTTTTTAAACTTTCATTTATTTACTGTTTTCTTTTTGTGGGGGGTATTTGAATAAACTTTATTTGAGAGAGAAGCTGGTTCCGTTCCTTGTTAAAGATGAGTTGTCTATTGCCATGCTCGTTTTCGAAACTGACGCTGTGGATGTGTTTATCTTAAGCATTTCAGTCGCATTTGGCTGTTGGATTGCTTGCGTGTTTGCAGAAGGAAAAGAATGTGGAATCGGTTGCGTGGTAGTTCTCTCCGTTCGAGTAATATCTTTAACACGCATGATCCGTACCTTCATCAGGAAAAGGATACACAGAACGACATTCAGTAGCCCAGTGTGAAGCAGCAATCAGCAGCGTCTTCACCACAAGAGAACTGATTCCGACTGTAGCAGCATACAACCCCAACGATAGCAAAGCAAACCTACACATCCCTGCGATCCCATGCGATGCAATTATTCGAAACTCCGGGCTCACGGCCGTCCGAGTCGTCATCGTGAGTTTTCGCCAGGGTTAACATGAAGGCATTCAGAAACACGATATCAAGCGTGAGAATGCAAAGAGCCGAGAGAAACTGTCCGCATATTTGCATTGCACTGGGTATCAAATCCGCTGTTTCTATCGCCTGGTCCGGAGATATCAAGAGCCATATGGAAGGAATGATTGGGATTATAAAAAAGAGGGGCAAGACAGAGACCAACACGTGCAATCTTTTCTGAAAACGAGCAGAATAAACTGAACGAAGCAGCGAGGAAGAGCGTTTGTAGGAGTAAATGGCGTAACAATATTGTGCGCTTGCGAGAGACAACTGCTCCATCAGGAATAACGCGTTCCACGGAATTGCGAGGGATTGGGCAATGTTGAGTCCACGCGCAATATACGCACAACTCAAAGAGATTGCTTCAAATGCGAGAGCCGTATTTAAGGCAGTGAAGAGGGATTCGATGGAGATTGTTTTTCCTTGTAGGTATAGTTCAAAGTAGCTGATGTACAGAAAGTATCCAACACCTTCTAGGATCACGAGGGGGGCAAAAATTGCATAGAATCGAAAAATTAGGCTTTGGATTAGTTCTTGCATCATCTTTGCGGTGTGTGGATGTGTGTGTGTGTGTATGTGAAGGTGTCAATGTGAAGAACAATGGCAAGCAAAAGTGAGCCTAAATCCAGCTGATTAAACTTCTTTAACGACTAAAATTCAAATTCAAATTTAATTCAAAGTGTTAATATGCTTTTCGTTATCATCTTCTCTCCTCTTGTGTATCGACGAAACTCGTCTGGTGTTGAGGGAATCCAGCACTCCTTCAGCGACCCGCAGCCGATGCAAGAGTACTTTCATAGTAAATTGAGACATAACCAAGAAATTTATCATGCAGTGTGAAGCTGCAAGGAGAAGAGCGTGAGGCACATCATCCATGAAAATAAAAGAAAACACATAGATCGCGACTGAACCGAAGCAGATGCAGCAAGCTGCTATTCCAGCATACGCAATGATCAAGAATTCGCGATTGATTCCTTCATTCTCAAGACGTGTTTGAAGTAAAAACGAAACGTAACCACAGACAAAAATTAGCTCAAGTCCAACTATTGTCAACCCAGAAATGATCTCAGTAATAAAATCGAGCCAAGATAGAAGGATTTTGTGTGAGCTTGCATTCACTATAGTCGCCTGTAAGATGCAAGGAACGACAGGAAGGTAGAAGCAACAAGGCGAGAAAACAGTTGAATAATAGACAACCTTGAACATTTTTGGACTCAAAACCATCTTCATAAGTCCAGTAGATCGTCGAAATGAGAAGTATATATAGCATGTCTCTGCAGTAGCAAGGAATATAATTTCCAGCGCAAATAGTGCCCCCCAAGGAGTGGCAAGTGATGAGGATAAGATAATTACTTTAACAAGATATAGTCCCATTATCGATGCCGTTCCGAGTATTAGAGTTACGTTCAAAGGTGTAGCTATGACTGAAACACGGTTTCCGGGTTTGAGAACTTCATAGTACAAGATAAACAAGGCATAAATTATCAGTTCCGCGCAAGATATTCCGGCGAAAACAGTGTATATAGTCACGACAAGCTGTTGCGCCTGTGCTGAATCCATTGTCTAATGAGGGATGAAAATCCTAACCAAAAAAGCATGCCCTTTATTTCTCGGATATGATGAAAACTGAGAGATGCCATCGTATGAAGAGTTTTCGCGGGCAATCGAGTTTCCAGGAACAACTTACAAAAGTTGGCTACGGATGTTTTCAGCATCCAACATCCAACTCCTGGAAAATCGTATAACTGATATCGGCAATGAAAACTCGGTTGCTTTATGTCATGAAGCGTCAGTTTTATGGAGAATTGCGCCGAACACGCATGATTTCTGGAAACACAGTTCGAAAGTAGTCAGCGTTCCCTACGGAATCACCTGCGATAAAGCAGAGTTTTTCTCTCTTACGATAAAGCGACCGATTAAAGAAAGATGTCTCACAGTCAGCGTCATGTTTCGAGGGTAATGATGACTTGTCGGGACCCAATAGCCCGCAACTTCGACGCGTAGAAGCAAAACCACTTAGACAGCAAAGCAGATGCCAGAAATAGCAGTGAAAATTGCACGCAGCCGCACTTTGAAGCGTTTGGCATCATCTTTATCCATAAGACATGAAAGAGAAGTGTTCGAAAATCACTTCCAAAACATAAATACAAATGGCAGATGACAACGACACTTTTGAGCCGAACGAGAAACAGGCTCAAAAACGAGATGCCAAACAGAAGCGGGTTTGTTTTAATTCAGAGTGTCAGACTGATGGAGGACTGACCGGTTGGTGACGGAATTACTCTTCTGGACAGAACCAAGAGCTTGCAAATCAATCCGATGACCTGCGCAAGAAGAAGGTTTGTTTCGTCTGAAAAAACATGCGAAGTGTGCCTAGTGTACTCACTGCACTCACTGCGGCTCTTTTGTTGCTGATAGGCTGCTGACTCAATGAAGCGATACGCCTACCTTCTGGGCCAGACGGACCTCTTCGGTAACCACCCGCTAGGCTTATTTAAGTCCGTTTAACGCTTCCCGCAGCGCATTTCATCAATCTGCGAAAGATGCGAAATGAAGACGTCTCGATGCTCAACGTTGCGACTGAGAACGAAAAGATTAAAACAGACAAGAGAAGGAAGGCTGCCGCTGCGGACGACGATAAAACAGTGTATGTTGTCTGGCTCTTGCCTTCGCTGTGCTGATGGCGTTGTATTCCCCAACACAGGTCGCGTCGCCGAATGACCGAGAAGGAGGAAGATGAAGCCCTTTTGCAGCAGGAAGATTTGGAAACAGACGATACGTTGCATGTTTTTGACGAATCTCCAGCATGTACGAGGTCCTCAACCTAAACAGAGAAAATTCTAAACAACAACCACTTCAGATGTTACCGGGGGCCAGATGCGAGACTATCAAATCCAAGGACTCAATTGGCTTATTTCTCTCCATCACAACGGTATTAACGGCATTCTTGCTGACGAAATGGTTGGACGACAACTTCATGTGGAAATTCAGTGCTCACCAATGCTATTAGGGTCTCGGAAAAACGCTTCAAACAATCTCATTTCTTGGCTACTTAAAACATGTGGAAGGAATTTGTGGAAAGCATCTGATCATTGTTCCTAAATCTACACTTCACAACTGGATGAGTGAAATCAAGCGCTGGGTGCCCACATTAGTGCCATTTTTATTCCACGGTGATAAAGAAGCCAGAGTAAGTCCTTATGTGGGAGGGGATATTCTGTTTGTTCTTAACTGTATAATGTTAGGTTGCTCTGGTCCGAGACCACATGGTTCCTGGGAACTTTGAAGTCTGCGTAACTTCATATGAAATGTGTTTACTCGAAAAATCAGCATTTCGCAAAATCTCATGGGAATGTCTTGTGATTGATGAAGCCCATAGAATCAAGAATGAAAACTCTTCTCTCTCCCAAATCGTGCGCGAGTTTAGCTGTCGTAACCGCCTTTTGATCACGGGAACTCCTCTCCAAAACAACTTGCACGAACTCTGGGCACTGTTGAACTTTTTGCTTCCAGATATTTTCAGTTCGTCAGAAGACTTTGAGAATTGGTTTCAGAGCCAGAATGGTGACCAAGATCAAGTCGTTCAGCAGTTGCATAAGGTTTGTTTAATCCAGCCCATCAGTATTTTATTTTTTTCACCAATGTTTTTTACTTGTAAAAAAGGTGTTGCGGCCATTCTTGCTTCGTCGCATCAAAGCCGATGTCGAAAAATCACTGTTGCCGAAAAAGAGAACAAACTTGTACGTTGGAATGTCCACGATGCAACGAAAGTGGTACCAGAAAATCTTGGAAAAGGATATCGATGCTGTGAACGGTACATATTTTGTATTGATGGAAAATTAGTTAACGCTCTGGATAATCTCGTTTCACAGGAAGTCTCGGTGGTAGAAAAGATGCTGGCAAAACAAGGCTGCAGAATATTGTGATGCAGCTGCGTAAATGTTGCAATCACCCATACTTATTTGACGGAGCCGAACCTGGACCGCCGTTTACAACAGATGAGCATTTGGTCGATAACGCTGGTTTGTTCGATCAATTCATTGAAGTTTCTCCGTTTTGATTGAAATGGCACCTCTCAGGAAAAATGGCAATTCTGGATAAGCTTCTTGTCCGCATGAAAGCGTCTGGGTCTCGTGTACTATTGTTTAGTCAAATGAGTCGAATGCTTGATATTCGTGAGCACTTGATAATTTTATTTCCTTTTCCAACAACCGTTTGACACACTGTTCTTTAGTTGAGGACTACTGTGTGTTTCGTGGTTTTGACTATTGTCGTATCGACGGAAACACGGCGCACGAAGACCGCATCTCTTCTATTGATGAGTATAATGCACCCGACAGTAAGAAGTTCATTTTCTTGTTAACAACTCGTGCAGGAGGTTCGTTGTTTATGGTTGTCGTCCACATTTTTTGTTGTGGATTAAAAGACTAGTGAATCATTAGGTCTTGGTATCAATCTGGCCACAGCTGATATTGTAGTTATGTATGACAATGACTGGAATCCTCAAGTGGTTAGTCTTCAATTGAGAACTACATTAAAAAATTAACTTATTTTTCTAGGATTTACAAGCTGAAGATCGAGCCCATCGTATTGGTCAAAAGAAACAAGTGATGGTTTTCCGCTTTATCACAGAAAATGCAATTGAAGAGAAAGTCATTGATCGCGCGACTCAAAAGTTGCGACTCGATCAATTAGTCATCCAGCAAGGCCGGGCCGCGCAAAACAAAGGTTTGTGGAAATATTTGTAATATTTTCTTTTTAGCTCTCTTTAATTGACTGTGGCCTTTACGACAGTTTCGCAAGCGGCATCCAAAGATGACTTGATTTCAATGATTCAACACGGAGCTCAATCCATTTTTCAATCTAGTGATAGCACAATCTCCAACGATGATATTGACGAAATTTTAAGACGTGGTGAAGCGAAAACTCAAGAGCTGGATTCCAAGTACAAGAATATGGGATTGGATGACGTGCAGAACTTTATGTCTGATGGTGGAAGTGTGTATCAGTGGGAGGGTACTAACTTTAATCAGGTAAAGAGCCTCCTTCTTTTTTGACTGAAAGAAATTAACTTGACATTATTAATTTTGAAAAACAAGAAAAAAGACGGAGCGAAGGGTGGATTTGCCTGGATTGAACCAGCCAAGCGTGAAAAAAGAGGAAAATGTGAGTCTGCGGAGGAGTATCAGTTCTTGGACTAAATCGCGTTCTAGTCGGAAGTTATGCCATTGACGACTATTATCGAAAGACGCTAAATGCAGGCGTGAAAGCGCCAGGACGCCCTGTTCGCACTCTCAAGCTGAATACCGCCCACGATTTTCAGTTCTATCCCCAAGAATTGATTGATATTATTGAAAAAGAGTCTTACTTCAAGATGAAGGAAGCTGGTCAACAGGCTGTCAAGCGGGCGCCGAACCCCCAAGTCCCAGAAGAGGATGATGACTTTTTGGAGAAGGAACGTGCTGACTTCCAGGAGAAAATTGATAATGGTGAGCAATCTACTGTTCTTTGCTGTGAATTTACGTTTTGAACTGACGCTTCTTGAATCAATTAGCGGAACCTTTAACGGAAGAGGAATTGGAAGAAAAGGCAGAGCTTCTAAAAATTGTGAGATCTTGGGAAAACATGTTGTGTTTGTGGCGCTAATTACGGTTTTAAGGCATTCGAGCACTGGACCAGAAAAGACTTCATGTCCTTCATTCGTTCAAATGAAAAATATGGCCGGTTAGTACTTGAATCAACAGCGGCGTTTGTAATTGCTGATTTTTTTTTGACAGTGACAACCTGGATGCAATCTCGAATGACGTTGAAGGAAAGACACCTGAAGAAGTACGCAACTATGCGCAAGTATTTTGGTTGAGGCACAAGGATCTGCAAGACTGGGAAAAGTATATCACCATGATTGAGAGAGGAGAAGCCAGGATCGCAAACCAGCTTAAAGTGCAAGAAACTTTGACAAATCGCATCCGAGACTTGAAAATGCCTCTTCAGCAATTGAGATTGAATTATGGACAGAGTAAAGGAAAGAATTACACTGAAGATGAGGATCGCTTTATGGTAAAATAGATATCTTTTTTTTTTTGGTTTCTTTTTATTCATCTGCTTTTTCCATCAGCTGGTGTGTTTGGAAAAGTATGGGTATGCTTCCGAAGATGTTTATGAACGGATGAAAGAGGACATCAAGCAATCACCGCTCTTCAGATTTGACTGGTTTATTAAATCGCGAACAGCTGCTGTTGAGTTGTTTTTTTTGTGGGTGCGGTATCTTCACAAGTTTATAACGTGACCCGATACATTAGGAATTGAGTAAACGATGCGCAACTCTTATTATGATTCTTCAAAAAGACGAAGAACATGTGGATGGGGCTGGAGGCGGTACCGAGAAGAAGAGAGCGGCTTTGGATGAACCAGCCGATTCTGGCAGAGGAGAAGTTAGCAAACGCGGTCGAAGAAAGAAGTAGTTCTTTTCACAATTTAATAAACTTTTCCGGATTTATAGCAATGTCAATTGAAATAAAGAAATCTTTTTACTGATAATCAAAACGAATAGTAAGATAAGAGGGAAAAAGAAGAGAAAGCATAGAGAGAAGAAAAGATAAGAAATCAGTTTTTCTTAGGCGCAAGGACCTTCAGATACCCATCCAGATTCACCTGCTGGTCCATCTGGTCGTACTCCGGCCCCTTCACCAATGGTCTTATCAATGTAGTTGATACCGTTGAGACTGACTGTTGCAACGACAGTGTAGTCAAAGTTGGGGTCCCAGGCTGGGTAGCATTTGGGAACTCCACCAGCTGTTGTAGTTGTCTGCGTAACTGGTTTGATAGTGGTGGTAGTAGTGGTAGTTGTTGTTGTTGGCTTTGTTGTCTGTTTTGTTGTGGTAGTTTTTGTTGAGGTAGTTGTGGTTGTTGTTGGAACGGTGGTGGTAGTGGTAGTAGTAGTTGGCTTTGTAGTGGTTGTGGTTGTGGTTGTTGTTGGAACGGTGGTGGTAGTGGTAGTGGTAGTTGGCTTAGTAGTGGTTGTGGTTGTGGTTGTTGTTGGAACGGTGGTGGTAGTTGGCTTAGTAGTGGTTGTGGTTGTGGTTGTTGTTGGAACGGTGGTGGTAGTGGTAGTAGTAGTTGGCTTAGTAGTGGTTGTGGTTGTGGTTGTTGTTGGAATGGTGGTGGTAGTGGTAGTGGTAGTTGGCTTAGTAGTGGTTGTGGTTGTGGTTGTTGTTGGAATGGTGGTGGTAGTGGTAGTAGTAGTTGGCTTAGTAGTGGTTGTAGTTGTGGTTGTTGTTGGAACGGTGGTGGTAGTGGTAGTGGTAGTTGGTTTTGTAGTAGTTGTGGTAGTGGTAGTGGTAGTTGGCTTTGTGGTTGTTGTTGGAACGGTGGTGGTAGTGGTAGTGGTGGTCGTAGTTGGAACGGTAGTGGTTGCGACTGTTGTTGGAACGGTCGTAGTTGTGGTTGCGGTTGTTGCTGGAACGGTGGTAGTGGTGGTGGTAGTAGTTGGAACGGTCGTAGTTGTGGTTGTGGTTGTTGTTGGACCAGTAGTAGTTGTGACGGTGGTGGTAGAGGCAGCTCCTGAGCTGGTGTACTTCAAAACAAGAACTTGATATTGATCCAAGCTATCAATTTGAGCAACCAATTTAGAGCCATCATTGGTAAACAACGGAGTAATGCCAGTGGTAGCGTCCTGGCATGCAAAAGAAGGGTCTGGGGAGATGATCGAGACATCAGAAACGACTAAATTCTTCTTGACAAACTTGGATGAGAGTTGAGCCAGGTCAATCGTTACAGCAAATGAGGTTTTGGTAAGTTGGTACTTTCCGTTCACGCCAATGTAGTTGACCATGTGGATGTAAACTTCGTTCCACTCAGGGAGATGAGATACTTCAAAGTGAACACGGCGATCGGCAGTTGTGCTGACCAATGTTGGCAAAATCGCTGCATTGGCTGAGATCAAAGAGTTGAGGGATGCGCTGTCAGTGGTCGCATTAAGGTACTTCCAACCGGCTGTGCTCTGAATGTATGAAACCTTTCCTCCGTTGGGGACTTGGTTAATCTTGGAAGCTGGAATAGTTGCCTTGGTGAATCCGAGCAAGTCAGACAAGATCAACTCTTGACGCTCAGTTCCGACATCGTTGAGCAAGCCAGGCTTGGGACCTGTGACAATCAAGTTTCCACCCTTTTGAACAAACGATCTAAAAATGGCCGCTTGGGCGTCGGTAATGGCTTGGACGTTTGGAAGGACGATTGTGTCATATTGAGCAAGATCAACAAGCGACAATCGCGGGCTGACAATGACTTCGAACGGAATGTGAGAGTGCAATAGTGCTTTTACGGCACCACGGTATTCTCCAAGTCCTTGAAAGTTGTAACAGCTCTGAGCAGCCGTTCCTTGAGCCCACCACGTCTTATCGGTTGCAAGCGGAGAAGTTGTAGTGCAGAACAATCCTAGCCCCTGCGTCGCATCGTCAATGTAGTCACGGTTTTCAGACGAGTGGAACAATGCAACACGAGCCAATCTTTGAGACCGATACAATCGGTCTTCGTTGGCAGCAATCCATTTGTACATACGAGTACGCATAACGGTATCAGTGGAGACTTCCTTCTTTGGCGACTTTACTTCATACACATTGTTACCAGTGGCGACAGCTGTGACAATCGAGTGGCGCGCATCATCCTCCTTGATTCCATAGGTAAAAGCCCAAGATGGGTTGGGGGCACTTCCGGACTTGGAGTACTTGTACATGGAGATGAAACTGACCCAGTCGTCCTCAAGGGCAGTACGCATAGAGTTGTCGAGAGAAACAACATCGATTTCCCAGACGTGAGTGATTCCATCACCAATGAGAGAAGGACCATCGAATCCAGTGCGAGTAGCATAGAGGTAATCGATGGTAACGGTTTCAATAATGCAAAGGAAGTTTGGGTTGACTTTTCGAGCAGCTGAACAGGCGTACTTCAAAAAGTTGTTGATGTTTGTGTGGCGCCATTGAAGCTGTTGGATTTTGCAGGAACATTAGAACAAAAGCAGAATCATAATTGTAATCTTACCCAGGCTCGGAAGTTCTCGTCCTTGTAGTTGACAGCCTTTGGAACTGTCCGGCCAGTATCAGCCTTGAATTGGGCAGCAGCCCTTGGCGAGGCATCACACCAGAGACCAGTGATGTCGTTGTAGAGGGGAACGTCAATCCAGACACCGTCAGCACCAGATCCGGCAAGGAGAGCCACACGCTTGGCAAAGTAATCTTTCCAGCCAGAGTTGAAGTCCATCCAGGCACTCTCGACACCAGGGTCCACCCAAAAGACTTGCCCAGAACCAATGAACACATTGGTTTGATTCGTTGTAATGTCGTATTGAACCCAATCTAGTCATAAAGGTTAAAATACGGTGAAGTCAATACAATGTAAAATACCTGGGTGCTGTTTGGCCATGCTTTTTCCTGCCGTGACTGCAGTTTTCTCTGATAACACTTCGCCACCTGGGTAGTAGACCACAACCTTCATTCCCTGGGAATGAATGTATTGAGACACAGTCTTGACATTGTCAACAGCTCCGGCATAGGCAGCATCGTCAAGGTACCCAGAGAACTCGGTGTCAAGTTCGACGACAGTAACTCCTTGGGCTTTCATACCGTCCAAATAAGCCTTATCAGTTGGCTCTAAGTTGGCAGTTCCATCACCGAGGGCGTAGGCGGCAGCGTCACCAGCCCGGGCTTTGATTGCCCAATCCGGAAAGGAGCCGATTGGGCTAGTGATAGGAGTTCCCATCGACAATTTGGAGCATGTAGGGGCTGTTACGCAGGTATGCAGTTAGTTGAATGTAGACGCAAATGCTCGGCTTGATCGATACCTCGGGCAACAGGAACAGCAAAGGCAGACCCAGCCAAGACAGTGAGGACCAAGTTGATTAATACCATTTGACTAAAGAAGCATTAAAAAGTTGATCAGCGGTGTGCGTTGTGAAGTGGTTAACGCTGAGCCGACGCCCATCCAACTATTGACACAGACAGAACGCCCTATTGCATCAGGTCACCATACATCACAACCAACGTTCCATGTCAGAATTGGGGTTTGGGGAAGGATACAGTTGTGAAAGTCAAGTTGTCTGGGCGTCTACCTTTGGTGATCCTTTTTTCCCAATAATGGCACAAAATTGTTGACTTAAAAACATTTAATCATCATTTAATCAAAGAAACCCTAGTTTTTTCGACGCCAAATTTAATTTTGTTCAGTGCAATCAATATTGCGAAAAAGCCAAGGAAGTCCTCAAGGCGCGCGATGACCGAGTCCTTATCAGTGGTAATGCCGAACTTCGAGCTTTTGGCTTTGGGAAGTCAGTGTGGCGTTGGCTTTTGGTCCTTTTTGATATCGATAAAACATGGGGACGATTTTTCTGGACTGCGATTCTATTCCCAGTCTCTTTTACATTTGGGACTCTTGCCTCCCATCCTTCACCTGGAAATTAAAATTTATCTTTTGACAAACATCAAGCGACCATACCTTTATGATGGCGATCCAAATTAAAACCATTTGGTGCAGCTGGTATTGCTACAGGGGCAGTCGCAACATATGTGGACGTCGTAAACAACGTCACTGCAAGAAGGGAAAGCAACTTCATTCTTGAGATTCTTTTCATCGTATTGTTGGAATAATCCCATTGTAATTTGCACATTGTTTGAATTTGATGTCAACAAACGTGATAAACCCACACGTTCCACCTTTATTCCACCCTTCCCTCACCGATAAAAAAAAAAGGAAATAAACAAATAACCACAACAAAAGCCCCAGGGCTTGAGGTTCTAAGAAGCGAAGTTGTCTTCCGGAGTATGGTCACCAGTCGTTAGCGGTCCAGAAGCGGAGGCCGAAGTACTGTCGTCATACCAAGAAATAACCAAAGATTCCGCATTTCCACCCTTCAATCCAGAATTCAATACCTAATTTCAACAAGTAAATACACAACAACACCAAAAACCAGCAGTCGTACCTTTTCTGATTCGTGCCGAAATGCCATCTCTAAAACCAAACTTGAATCTGAGGAGTTGAAATCCATCAATATGACCCGACCCAACGGTTGCAATTGCTGCATCAGCAGCACTTTATCAGATTCGAGAGCACCTTGGACTGACAACTTCTTGGGCCGCAAATCCAAAGATCGAGCGACAGGAGCCCCCGAACCAACATAACCTCCTCTGTACCCACCACGACCACCCCTTCCGCGAAAAGTTTGTGGTCCACCACGGAGGATCGGCGTATGCGCTCGGACAGCATTCGCCGGATCCAATCCCATTGCCTGCGCCTGAATATTGTGTGTCAAAGAGATAATGTCGACCCCACGCAAACGAAAATCAAGAAAACCACAAACCTCGGCCTTTAGCTTTTCTAATTCAGCAGCATCTTCATCAGGATTGCCTTCAGTTGCATCTTCTTGTTGATCCACTTCAGATGTCAACAAAATCTCCATGCTCTTTTGCTTCGCAGCAGCAACATTTGCGGCATTCTCAGCCGCCTTCTTGCCTTCCTCCAACGCATCCTTCAACAACAACTGCACACTTTTCAACGTCTCCATCAACTCTTGCTTTTGCTTTGGCGTCAGAGTCTTGGATTCCAGTTTCGTGAGAAGTTGCTTTTGTGTCTCCATTTGAGTCAAAATGAATTGCTGTTTTTGCTTCGCTAATTCTTTCAATGTGTCAACAGAGCTTGCAGTTCGAGGGTATTGCTGAGGTTGCTGATGTTGCTGTTCGAGGGAAGATGATTTCGATTGATGTTGTTGTGGATGTGCTTGCGAATGAGATGGAGTTGACGATACTTGTTGAGGTTGGGGTTGTGCTGGGTCTTGGAAGTACACTTTCACAAACCGATTACCAAAAATAACTTCAGGTGAGGTATGTGCGGCTTTCGCTTCTTCCGGGGACGAGTATTTTACTGTTGCCCTTTGAAACGGAATATCCACTTTTATATCCGTTATTGTACCAAATGTCTTGAAGTAGGAATTCACAGCGTCCAAATTGCAATGCGAGTGAGGAATATTTTCGACAACAAGGGTATCGTTGGCCTGATTTCGGTGGCGTGGTGGACCATTAGGTGTGAATCCTCCACGAAATCCGCCGCGCATACCGCCACGCATGCCTCCGCGAAATCCACCACGAAACCCCCCACTTTGAAATTGCTGCTGTTGTAGCTGTTGTTGCATCTGTTGCTGTTGGGCGAATGCGTCGGGATTTGTAGGTTGCGAAAGTCCCATCTCTATAGAAATTCAATTAGGTTCATAAAATTGGCGCTCTTCTCTGGTTTCAAAAAAAAAAAACTACAAACCAAATCCACCAGGGTTTATGACGGGCATGAAAGGTGGGGCGTTGTTGGGTCCGTTTCTCATGAACTGCGGATGGATGGGCATAATTCCAGGAATTCCAGGCATTCCAGGCATTCCAGGCATTCCAGGCATCATTACAGGGCCGCCAACAGGACTATTTCCATTATTCATTCCGAACCCTGCTCCACCCATCATCATTCCCGGTCCGAAGCCATTATTATTATTGATTGGAGAATGATCGTACGGGCAAGATTCCCCTTTGGAGCAAAACCCCCTACCTATAGTGAATACTTGAGCACTGCACAACTTCTTTATAACCAAGCGTGGACTTACGATCAAATTCGTAACACCGACCCTTTCGCCTCATTCCAGCCGGACCAGCACCAAACCCGCCCCTGAAGCTGCTCCCACCGTTGAAATTATTGTTGTTATAGTTTCCTTGATGCCCGTTGAACATCTGTTCCTGTGAGCCCCCTTGACTCTCAAGTCCTTCATCCCCAAACCGCCTTCGCCTCCGTGCGCGCCGTTCATCGTCCCCATCATCGGCGCTTTCTTGAATATAACTTTCTTCAGTTTCTTCGACTTGTTCGCGTCTCCGTTTTGTTGGCGAATTGATTTGTTGGTGTGTTTCAAGATACGATTTGGATGAAAGAGCAGCAAACAACTTGCGGACAAACGGCTGAGTTTCTGTTTTTTATTGCCAAAGAAAAGAGTATAAGGACGGAAACAAAACAAAATTAGGATTGAAAGAACGACGGGGTGGAGAGCAAGGCAAGGACCAACCGTGTTTGAGAAACTCTTCCAGTTGCTCGAGACAGTTTTGTTCCAAGTCTGCGTCGCTTTTTTCATGCTTCAGAAGAGCAACAACATATTCAGCAAGGACTGTTGGATCGGCATCGCATCTGGTGATTTGTTCGGTAAGTTACTGTCCACAGTGATAAAAAGAAGATCTGGAACCCTGCAACGGCAGGCTCCCCCAGTCCCATAATACGCTTAGATTGACTTACACTGGTTCGAGGAGGCCGACAAGGTAAGTCTGGAGGGCGATTGCTTCTTCATCAGTGAGTTGCATTTTGAAAAAGACTTCACTCAACAACAAAGAAAGAAAACAAAAACAAAGTGTCAAAAACTGCAAAAGACTGCAAATAAATTCAAGCTGTAGACTTTAAATGTTTTAACTCGGATTAATGAGACAGATTGCTTCATTTCGAATTCTCCTCAACTACTTTTTCCTGTCGTTCAAAACCGTATTACTTACATTTCCAGTCTCGGTTTAGTAAGGGCAAGTTAAAACGTTCGTTTCTTTTTGTCAAAGAGGAATAAACGCGGCATGACATTTTTTTCAAATCGTTGTTCTTACCGTTGTCGCTGACTGTGGACTTGCTTTCAAAACTACATTACAATCATTCTACTGAACTGTATATCTATGAGTGGAATATATTCAAGAAGCTTTGGGTACGTAATTTACTTGAACCTTAGGTAGTCGTCGGCCCCTTTAGCTTAGTGGTAGAGCGTTTCCCTCGTACATTGAGCCAGGAAAAGGTCAGCGGTTCAATCCCGCTAGGGGGCACGGCAAGGTAGTAGGTATCTTATTGTTTGGCTGGGTGTAGAGAACGCCGTTTTGAATGTTGGGAAAAGGTCGAGTAAGCAGCGACTTAATTGGGTGGAACCGGCCAATGCAGGCACATCCTTTAATCAACGTGCGGTCATCAATGTTAGTACATCTTTTCTTGTCCTTTCCATTTGTTTTTAATTGTGCAACATCTGATCAAAGCCGAAGCCACATTATAAAACAACACCAACAAGCACCACCAAAATCCATACACCCACTCCATGCGAAATAATTCGATCAGAATATCCAACAGACGACGCCGCTGTGGCGGCCGCGTTCTGTATAAAATACCCAGGCAACTGAAACAATTGATTGAAAGCAAACTGTCCCACAATATTCTGGAATTTCGCGGTCGGATGTCTACTATCCCAGAAAAAATAGGATTCTGGAGTCGCACACGTTGAATTGGATGTCACATTGAAACACGGGTCCTTGAGGTTTGTGAAATTGAATTGCTTTGCGCCTTCTGGGGATGCTGCGAATAAAGATAATTTGCTGATGTCATTGATGGTAATTGTTACATTTGGGTAATGGTTCTATTATTGAGATTGGAGGACGTTTTGAGTATATTTCGATTTTTCTTACAAT
This sequence comes from Obelidium mucronatum, assembly GCA_025765595.1. Taxonomy (NCBI): domain Eukaryota; kingdom Fungi; phylum Chytridiomycota; class Chytridiomycetes; order Chytridiales; family Chytriomycetaceae; genus Obelidium; species Obelidium mucronatum. Next base: position 19,941 of record JAIVFH010000244.1, on the reverse strand, counting down.
GATTATTTTTTTTTTTGGCACCTTCAGTGTAATCATGCTTGCATTAAATAATTGGTTGAATTTTTCGACAGCCGATTTGACTTTCAAAAAGGTTGTTTGATTCGATTGGAGGTGAGGCATCAAATGCAAAGCCGGCATGTTGCAGGCAAGAATGTTGCTGCCCTTGTTGCTAATCAGCCGTACAACCGCATCCACGATCGCTCCTAATTTATCACACAAGTCTTAAAGTTGTGTTCTCCATAGCAATAAGTTCAAACGAGGGTACTTTACCTGTGATTGAAGAAACATCAACAGTTCCTTGAAATTCCAGTTGGTATAGAATATCATTGCCACCCGTAAGAATCGCAAATAAAGTCGAAGAGCCGTCCAGATTCCTTGAAACATTGTCTTTTTCAAAACTAGTGACCTGCTTACTCAAATCGGGGAAACTCTCCGCCAGTTTCACTCCCGCTGTATTTGAAACATTAGCTGTACTTCCACCAAACGCATAGTTGCTCAAAGTTGCATTCGAAAGGTAGAATGCAAGTTCTTCCACCCAGATTGGACCATTCGAGCTATTTTTTTTTTTATCAGTGTTGTAGACGATGACAAATACTTGCTCTTCAAGAGCCGCTGCACTCACAATCGGCCATTCCAGTATGGAGCAGGTGGATACTTTAGTATCTTGAAAAAGCTTCCTGTATCAGTGAGACTGCAGAACTAGTGATGTCAGCGCTTGGCAAGGAGACAGAACTCAACTTTTTCTTACAAACCTATCTCCAAAGGCAACAACGGTTTTGATTGACTGCCATTGTAAAGTTTGAGCCAAAAAAAGAAACAGAATGCCTGATACTCAGTTACCGTAGGAGATATAGCTGCGGATGCGGTACCGAACATCATCAACCAGCCCCAAATAAAAACCATCATTTTTTTTTTTTACAAAATAAACATCGACAATTATCATCATAGTGTATTATATAATACCACAAAATATCCGTTTTACAACAAGAGCGATGACAGAGCAACCGAAAGAAGAGTGATTCCAGCTAAAGCCGAAGCAGAAGAGTACAAATTGGTGATTGGGCGAACGGATGGAGCTTGAGTTGGCTTATACACAGACTCTACAGTAGTACTGGTAGTAGTTGCAGTCTTGGCGATGAAATAACCTGGGAGTTTGAACAACTGGTTGAATCCATATTGCGCCATCAAGTCTTGTCCACGAGTGGACGGGTGGATTCCGTCCCAGAAAAAGTAAGTGTAGGGTGCGGCGCAGACAGTTTGAGCAGTGTAGTTGAAACAGGATCCGTCAACGTTGGCGTATTTGAACGAGACGGCTCCTTCGGGTGAGGCAACGAGAGTCAATAAGCCGTTGATGTCGTTAATAGCAATATTTGCTTTTGGGAAGTGGGTCTATTCGGAGGGAGGGGATACAGTAAGCATTTAGAGTTTCGGGGTTGGTTGAAAAAGAAAAAACTCAACTGAAAGAGAGGCAACTCCAGCCGCAAGAACCTGGTTGTATCCATCGACAACCATCTTGATTTGTGCACTGAGAGCCTGGAAAGGTTTCATTCTTGGACTCAAGTGTAATGGTGCCATGTTGTTGATTAAAACGTTTTCGGCACCGGATGCCAAGAGAGTGGCAACCATGTTCACAACACTGCCTATAAATTCAACAAAGTTAACCTATGGTATACCATAGAGATGTAACAATCTACCAGCGATAGACAGAACGTCTGGAATTTTTGCTTGGTCAACGGCATAGTCAATATCATTACCGCCCGCAAAGACAGTAAACAGGGTCGACGACAAGTCCAACTTGCTCGTAACCGCATCCTTCTGGAAGAGCGCAAACTGCTGGGAAATATCGGGGAGCGAGGAAGCTGGGATAGGGGTGGCACTGACGTTGACACCGGCAGCGTTAGACACATTTGCTGTGCTTCCAGCGTACGCAAAGTCGTACAGCGTGGCATTGGAAAGGTATCCGGAGAGATGTTCGACCCAGATTGGTCCGTTACAGCTGTTTTTTTTTGTTCAATGTTGTTAATGAGGAGGTCTTGAACAGGCCTTTACAAAGATATAGACTCACAATCGTCCTTGCCAGTATGGGGCTCCTGGAATCCCATACAACTTGAACAGGTTTCCAGTGTCGCTGAGACTAATTCAACCCCAGAAGGGAAGTTAACATACTGGGGTTGAAGTGTTGATCGTTTGGCTTACCTATCACCGAAAGCAACAACACTCTTGATGGACTGAGCCAGAGGAAGCCACGTCAGCCCAAAAAGACATCGAAGGAAGTCTTTAAAAACTCACCGATGGGGTCAAAGCAGCTACAGCTGGGACCAATCCAATGAGGGCAGCAACCGAAACCATTTCCTTTGCTTTTTTTTTTTCGAAATTTTCATTTTCAGCTTCAATTGCCCTGCAAATGGGCTTGCTCTTTTTTTTTTAATCACAAATAAGAAATTTTCATAGCAAGCAGATTTTTATTCCCATCGTCAGAAGAAAGCTCACACCATAGTACCCAGAATGACAACAACAAAAAGCAATGAAATGAATCCAGACACACGGGATTCCATAGCCGCCGAATAGAGGTTTGTGGCGGCAGGAGTTGGTTTATAACCTTCACTGGTACTAGCAGCAGTAGCAGCAGCAGCAGTACTAGTAGTAGTAGGTTCCGGTTTCGCAATCAAGTACCCTGGAAGTTTGTAAAACTGATTGTATCCATATTGCGCAATCAAATCCTGGCCATTGGTTGTCGGGTGAATACCGTCCCAGAAAAAGTAAGTCTCAGGGCTAGCGCACACGGTTTTGGCGGTCGCGTTGAGACACTGGTCGCCCACATTGGCGAGGTTGAATGTCTTGGATCCTTCTGGAGAGCTGATGAATGTCAGGAGACCGTTCACGTCGTTGATGGTGATTGTAACGGTAGGGTTCTTGGCCTATAGTATGTGAAGTAATCAGAATGTTTTTTTTTTTTTTTTTTTTTTTTTTTTTGATTTTTTAGGAATCGACTGTAAGTTACCGAGAGTCCAGCAATGCTAGCAGCAAGGACTTGGTTGTATCCATCAACTAATTTCTTGATTTGAGCGCTCAAGCTTTGGTAAGGCTTCATTCTTGGCGACAAGTGGAGTGGTGGCATGTTGTTGATGAGAATATTCTTGGCACCACCGTCAACCAAGTTAGAGACCAAAGCGACAACACTTCCTGTTGTACAATATACATATCAAACACGTCGCAAAAGCAAACCGCAGAAGCTGCAATCTTACCTGCAATAGAACGAACATCTGGCGCCTTGCCAGCATCAATCTGGTAGTTGATGTCATTTCCTCCGGCGAAAATCGTAAACAAGGTCGATGAAAGCTCAATCTTGCTGGCAACAGGGTCCTTCTGGAAAAGCGCGAGCTGCTGAGAAACGTCGGGGAGGGAGGACACTGGAATTGGAGTTCCGGTAAGGTTTCTGCCGGCAGAGTTGGACACGTTGGCGGTGCTACCGCCATAAGCAAAGTTGTACAACGTTGCGTTGGAAAGGTGGCCAGAAAGGTGTTCAACCCAATTGGGGCCGTTGGTGCTTTATGATGGGTTTTGTTAGATTTGGAAGGAAATTTGACTACTTGGTTGAGGAGACTTACAATCGTCCCTTCCAGTATGGCGCTGGTGGAATTCCATAGATTTTGAAAACGTTGCCAGTGTCACTGAGACTGTGTTGTGATAGCAGTTTGCAAGAGTTGGCGTTTTAGCTTCAATTTCCAATTTGGGGTAACGAACCTGTCTCCCAAAGCAACGATTGACTTGATTGGCTATCAAAAATTCTTCGCGTTAGTATGAGTTGGCTCACTATAACGGTTCCAAAAAACGAACGGTTACCACGGGAGTTGAAGCAGTGACCGTTGTAACTGCCAGAGTGAGAAGAACAAGACCAGAAACCATTTTTCTACGATTTTTTTTCGAAAGTTTACAGTCTCTCCTCGCTTTTATAATAAGATTAAATTTGGGCTTGGTGAGCCTTATTGTTCAAGCCAGCCCCAACCAGCCACTTCTTGATTGTTTCCGGCTTTTTGATTGAACATTGTAGATACATATCAGCGCAGTTCTTGACTACCATCGTTGCCCTCTTTTTAAGTCTCGCGTTTATTTTTAGAAGCTCTCCACATGATTATGAAGTCCCAAAGCCCCGCCAGGACGTCGTCGGTTCGGCTTCCGAACCTCCCGTTGGACATTGTAGCGCAAGTACTTTGTTGGATCCATCCTGCAAAAGTATTCAAGCTTGTGGGTGTATCAAAGAGCATCCAGAGCGTACTGGCAACTGAATCATTTGCCTTGCTCAATTGGATGCATTTCATAAACGTTAAAGAGTGTCATTCAAAGACAAAGTCATATGCTCCTAACGAATGGGATATCGTCTACTTTCACGTCCCACCAGCGTCTCAGGCTGTTTATTCGCGATTAGTTTTGACGCACTTGAAAGTAATCAAATGGGGCGTCTGTAAAGAGAATGGATATTCAAGAACAAGGATAGATACGCAGATACCATTGAGTTTGTTGCGGTTACCAAATACTGGTATTTTGAATTTCAACCGTTGTCGCTTGAGTGGTGTCATTCCACCACAGATTAAAGAAATGAAGTCGCTGCGCGTGTTGGATCTGGGATATAATAAGCTGTCTGGTGAGATTCCGCGAGAAATCGGGATGCTTGATCAGCTGTTGCGATTAAATCTGGCTTCGAACCTCCTTTGCGGCTTGATTCCAACTGAGCTAGGGAATTTAGCTCATCTCAAAGCACTGGTTTTATCAGATAACAAGGACTTGTCTGGGAATCTTCCTGTGGAGATTGGGAACCTTGCGTGTCTTGAACAATTAGTAATTGCAGAAACTGGAGTCATAGGTTCGATTCCTGGTGGTTGGGGAAAGCTCTCCAAGTTGAAGCAGTTGTATCTGCACAGTAATCCTGGCTTGAACTCATTGATTCCCCGTGAAATTGGCGATCTTGAGTGTTTACAGGAGCTGTGCCTCAACAATTGCAACCTGTCTGGTCGTATTCCAGCCGAGATGGGCAAGTTAATGCAGCTCAAGTATTTGGGCATCAACAAGAACCGGCTGAGTGGCCTGATTCCCCGCGAGCTTGATGCGTTGCGTGGCAGTATTGACACCTGCGACCTGCGGTGGAACGCTGGCCTCTACTGCGACGCTGAGAGTGGCTGGATGCAGCTGTGAAATTTACATTTTATTTTATTTTATTTTATTTTATTTATCCGATGGCCGACGCCAGCGTGCTTCTGTTTGCGGCAGCGTCGCGACTCGCGCAGTTTGGCGGCGCGGCGCCGAGCCACGCGCGCGTCGGCCGCGCCATCGACGCGCTGCAGAAGGACGCCGCCTGCGACGCCGCCGTCGACGCCGGCGCCTGGGCAAAAGCCCGCCGCTTCTTTGCCGCGCTCAGTCCGGCGCGCCTCGAAGCGGGCGGCGGCTGGCCGCGCTTTGCGGCGACGGTCGTCTGGGTTGGTTTTTTTTTGGTTTTTCTTGTCTTTCTCGGACAACTCACCTCTTGTCTTGACTTGATGCAGAACGCACGCCGCTTCAACACGCCAGTCTGGGACCTCGACCTAAACACTCTCGTATCGCCGCCACACTTGGAATACACCGCCGCATTCGACTCGGAAAACGTGGATCCCCAAATGAACGCCGAATTCGACGCTATCCAATCAATCATGAATTCTCGTGTACACGCAAATCAATCAAAGTCAAATCTGCAAAATACGAACGCGTCTTTATTGACTGAGTTGAATCTTCCTCAATGCGAAATCAGCCACATTAGTCCTGTGAAAGTCATACCAAGGAATCAAGCATCTCGATATCCCATCATACCGCCCGTTTTTCTTGAAGATCCTGAGAATGATTCAATTGTTGATGAAAATGGTTTTACTGTTGCCCAAATGGATGAAGAGGAGGGTTCAAGTGATTCGTATGATCATGTCCTGTCATACGAAAAAACAATCAGGAAAGCGTTTACTGCTTGGTTACTGTAAGACACTTTGCGAAGCTGTGTCTACAGGACTTACTCGAAAAAACATGTTCTTCAAAAAAAAAAAAGTTTAACGCGTCGATCTCGTCATGAACGGAGTTTTATTGTGACCAACTGGGTTCTTGCGGTTCAAGTTTGGAAATCAAATTCCCTTGCATTTTATTTTGAGTCTTGGAAGAGTGCGTTGGATAAAAGAAATGTAGGGCGTACTGCCGAAGGCAGTGATATTCGCCGCAGGCGAAACAATGGTGTCTCTTTAACTGGAATACTGAAGTTCTTCCAACTCATACACCAAAACAGATGAATCGCAAGGCAAAAGCATTCAAACATCTCCATGATCACGCATTTATTCCAAAGGCACAAGCCAAACACAATAATCAACAACGGCTTTTGAATGGGTGTTTCAAAAAGTGGCTCCACAGGGCATACAAATCGCGATCATTCAAGAGAAAACAGGAACTGAATCAAGACCTCGCTGTGGCAGTTTACGAGATTCATCTCGTGCGTCGATACTTGAAGGTACATCTTTGGTTTTTGAATTTTGCAATTTTTGAAACCCACATTTCTTTTGTAAACAACAGACTTGGAGACGGACATTTATCAAAAACTTTCTATTGACCGATGGACTTGAGCGGATTAGTGGATTAATAGAATTTCACTTGAAGCGACAGTCGTTCAAGGTTTGGAACTTGAGGCTGAGGAATGGTGTGGGATTTTTGTTTTGAGGAAAAATAATTCAACTACGCCTTTTTCAGCTAGATTATCAGTCAATTTCCGGCAAAGCAGCTTAATTTCAAACTATTTTGGTGAATGGAAGAAGAGGTGTGTGTTGATTTTTACATTCTTTTGACCAATGTATTTACATACTCTTTCGGTTGTTCAAGAAAACAACAAAACAGAATAGAGAAACGAGCAACAACACATCAAGTGATTCGAAAATCAGATTTAGTTTCTCAATGTTTCCAAAAGTGGCAAGACAAGCTGTAAGTTGCCACCAAACGAATCTAAACAAAATATCAACAACATTGCATGTAAATTTTTTTTAGAAAACTTCGAAAATCCCGTCGATTCGAACTCAAACAAAAATACTTTGACATTTGGATCCTATGGACAAACGACAAGCGGATATTGACCATCGTTGCTGACTCTCTTGAATCCGACAACAACCTCGCACACATGCACAACTTTTTTTACAAGTGGAAACAGATTTTCATTCGAGAATACGTACGTTACAATTTTTTTTTCATACATATACCCTGTTTTTTTTTTAAATTTAAACTTTTACATTTAACTCGTATTTTTTTTTTTTTTGTGGTAGTCTCTAAAAACCAGATTAAAAGCATGGAAACTACACAAACTCAAAAAATACATGCTTCAATGGATCCGGCATACTCGATACATGCGTCTCGTTGACCCATTTCACGCCAAAATATCACAAAAGAGTTATCAAATCAGTCGAATGTTGTTTTATGAAACTGGAAGTCAAGTCCGATCTTTGGATGAATTGAATGGACTTTGTGATATTGTGAAAGGTACCAAAAAAAAAAAAAGTAGAGTGGGGGTTGTGTGCGTTGTTATTGATTTTTTTTTTTTTTGGAACAACTTCAAAAGATGTCATTAAAACTTCGGTTGTGGATCGATTGTCAAGTTGTTTTACGAACTGGCAAAATAAATGCGACTTTTGGGTGTGGAAAGGAAAAATAGCCGAGGTATGTTGACTGTAGTTAACCTTTTTTTTTGACATTGGAAAAAAAAGAAACACAAAGCGTTGAACGTGTACCAGAAACTGTTCCCGATTTGGAAGACGAAAGTGCGAAAATATGTGGATGCTACAACATGTGCCGTGGCGAACTCGAACAAAAAGATGTTGGAGGTGTTTTGGATAAAGTGGCGAAAGAGGTTTTTTTTTGTTCATCAGCCCTTCTTGATTGCTTATGAAAATCTTATCTAACTCACATTTACCTGTCGTTATATTTCTTTGTCGAAACAGGAAGAAGGAAAAAACGACGTTGACGTGGTATGTGAGACATGAAGAGTTCCTGTCTAATCAAATGGCACGACAAAAGAGAAACGCGCTGTTTAGTGAGAGTCAAACTTCTTTTTTTTTCCTGGACTTGGTCGTGTTTGATTATATTTGTCCAGAATGGCGGGAGATTTTCACGAGAAAGAAGAAACTAGATCGTATTGAATGCGCTGTAGCAGTATTGAGTGAGAACGTGAGTTTTTCTTACGTTGCTCTTTTTTTTTCTTGAGCTCCTCGAAATACTGAAAAACGGTTTTTATTAACAGTACAAGCTGCGAAGGTACCTCCTTCTCTGGATTGAAAGACTCAACAAAAATGTTTCTGAATACGAGTATATTGTTGTGGAATCAAACATGCATTTGAAGAAGTTGAGTTTCCAGATTTGATGGGGGGTGAAACTAAAAAATAGCGCCAAAAAAATCACAGTTTGATTTTTCAGACTTGGCGAAGAAGCTGTCAAAAGCATTGGGGGTCTGTGTACGAAGCACAATTAGGTACATGACGTTGTTTATTGGTCTTGGTTTTTGATTATTCTTTCTTGTCTAATAATATCATTACAGTCTTTCAAGAAAAATATTTCAGGAAATGGATGCGCGCGCGTCAAAAGAAGGAACTGTTGCGCCGGAGTTTAAACGATTTTGTATCTGCAAAGCAGGAGACGCGACTCAGGGATTCATTTTGTTTGTGGAAACGAAAGCGCCAGATTAAACTATATAGAATCGCGGTAAGAATTTATCCTGCTGGTCTGTATTTTTTTTTGTTGTTGTTGAAAAAATAGCATTTGATTAGGGAGAGATTGTTCGAAATAAAAAAAACCATCGAACAATCAAGTCAACATTCCGGTTCTGGTTAAATGTTTTCCGGGTTAGTTAAGAAATATGCTTCGTAACTCTAATCTTAATCCAAATCTTTTTTTAGTTATCAAAGGCACATCGCTTTCATGTTACAAGACTGACTTTAAACCACTGGACGATTTGGAAAACAAACATCTCTGAAAAGACGCAATCCGTTCTTGCAACGTTATTATATCAGAAATGGATCAAAATCTTGGCGTTTCAACGATGGATTGTGGTGTTCCAAAAACGAATCAATGCTTCCGTGTTTGCCGCCGCACAACAAGGAATTGAGATGGCTCCTGCCGATTTATATTCTTTGCGGAGGATTCCGTATGATAAGTATCCGTCGTATTATGTGAGTTCCTCTATCTACAGAAACGAGCGTTTTGATTTTTCTGAAAAAGACCAAAAAAAAACTTTTTGACCACACAGACTATAACTACAAAAAAAGATTCCGATGAACATGAACCGAAACCGAGTCTCACAAACCATCTTTTATCAATCCGAGTTTCTGGATGGGCCACCGCAAGCGCAACAGCAGCAACCTCTTCACAATACCCAACCACCGCCTCCGCAGCACTCACACTCAACCGCAGATCACCACCTTCACTCCGCCGCTCCTTTGGCACGCTATTTGAAATTTCAAAACGAGAACAAGAAACAACTCTCCGACAAGGCTTCAAAACATGGAAACAACACACCAAAAAAATATCCGAAATCGAAACAGAGGCATCTTTATTCCGCATCTATTCCCTAAAACGCACCTTTTTCGGGATTTGGAAATCGCGCGCTGAAGTTTGCAGGACCTGGGACATGATGGAAGGGATTGTTTCAAGGAAACGAGAATTGAATGTCGAACATTCGTACTTTAAGATTTGGGAAACCAAAGCGAGACAAAACCGCTCCAGGTATAGGATTGTGGATACAGAATTGAATCGACGGTTATTGGCGCGTGTTTTGGGGGTTTGGAGGCATGAGGTGTTGGTGCGGCGGGCTGTGACTCGGATTGATGGTGTCAAGGCGTTTTTGATGCAGCAGAGATTGTTTCTGCGATGGAAACGACGGTGTCAGGAGTCGAGACGGGAAAGGTATTTGTGTGATAAAGCAGCCGCGTTTTGGAGCCGCAAGACCTTCCGCCGCGTGTTTGATGGGATCCGTAGTGTTTTACTGGATAGACAAGTACAAGTCACAATCTCTGCGATTTCGTTTCTTGAGCTCCGGAAACGGATTTATTTCCGACGGTGGAAAAACGCTGCGTTGTTGCGTTTCAAGGAAAGGATGACTGCACGGATGGCAGATGAGTTCTGGAAGAGGGTTCTTGTTCGGAACGCAGTGCACCGGTGGCGGAGTGCGACTTTCAAGAGTTTCAAGTTTGGTGTGATTGAGGTGAGGTTGGGGCAGTTGGAAAAAAGGAGGCTTGAGATCAAAGTTTTTGGGGCTTGGAAACGGAGGGCTGGGCAGGCGAGGTTGGCGGATGAGTTTTATCAAGCTCGAAGGTTGAAGCGGCTTGGAGCTAGATTTTTTAGTGTTTGGAGGGATAAGTGGAGTCAAATTGGGTTGGCTGACAAGTTTTGTGAGGGTCATACAAAGGCGCGTGTTTTTGAAAAGTGGAAAGGGAAGGCGCGGATAAAGGCGGCTTCGCGGATTGCTGATGAGCAGTATAAGGTGGTTGTTTTGCGTAGATTGCTGGGTCATTGGAAACGGAAACTGGGGAAGCGAATACGAATGGCAAGGATTGAAGCAGGGATAGTCAAGATTGGTGACATCTTGGACCGTGTGAGACTTAAACGTGCTTTTGAAGGTAGCCCCCTATTTACCAAATTTATAAATATATTAACACGGCGATTTTTCAACACGAGCAGGATTCAAAGACGTGCATAAAAAATGCAAGAGTTTGCAAACAATCTACATCAGCAGTCTACGGTTGAAAACCTGTCGCGCTATTGGTGTTCCGAGAACAATGAAAACCTCTATACAACAGCTTCAAGGGCTGTTGTTGTTGAAGTCGACGTTTGATGTTTGGATGGAGCGGTATTTATTAAAACAAATGTGCAAGCAGCACAGAAAGATTTCTTTGATGACTGCGTTTGTACGAAGGTGGCGTGGAGTTTATGTAAGAATGGGTTGTGAGGGGTTTTTTTTTCTCGGAGGGTTCTGTGTTTTTTTAGCTTATTTCAGTTTCTTTGCAGAATCTGCAGAGAATTCATTTGGTGACATCAAAGGAATTCTATGAAAACAGTGTAAAGACGCGCGTTTGGGATATTTGGAATAGAAGATTGAGTTTGTCGCTTGTTCGGAGAGAAGAGGCGCGGAAGAAGCGAGAGGTAGATTCATGTTTGAAATCCGTCGTTGCCTAACAAATTTTGCTTCCAGATTTTGATGGCTTGGTACCGGTGGGCGAGCAGAGAAAAAAAGATACGCTGTTTCATTCTGACACGGAAATTCTTGAAATGGAGGGATAGACTTTACGTTAAAGGTATTCTTGTTTGTTTTTGCTGGAGTGATTTTGCGTCTGATCAATCCTCCTTTCGAAAAAATAACAACAACAACAGAAAGATTACAAAGTATGAAGAGAAAAGCAGATCGATTGAGGAGATACCATTTAGCACAGTTTGCTTTTTATCGTTGGTGGAGAATCGCGAATCTTTCTTTGGGGAGGGGCGGTGGATTTGTCGAAGCTGCGTCGAACAGTAGTAGCACACCACTACCAGTTGTCGATACACAAACTCTGTCATCCACGGATTGGTTAGCGCAGATAACATCTGCTAATAGTCACAACCGTAGTGGAAACAACAACAACAACGTCAACGAAAACAGCGCAAAACTACAAGCAATACCAACTGCATTCAGTTCTGAATCTCTTGTATTACTCACTCGAACTGCTGGAATTCTCACTGCAGAACAATACCTACAGCTCCAAGAAGCGGCAGATGATTTCCAAGCAAGCAAGCAGTATAAAAAGGGCTGGAAACGATGGATACAAGCCTCACGAAAAAATAATTTTGAAAGGGAGCGGAAAATGGTGTTTGCATCAACATGGGCACAAAAAGTGTTGAAAAAGAAGGTGTTGATGGGATGGATGTCTGTGGCGTTATCCAAATAAAAGAACATTGGAGAGTCGGAGTCGGAGTCGGACTTGGTGCTTCTCTGTTTGCACAACGTGTTCTTGGGGTTTTACACTTTTTGCACGTTTTTCTTAAAATTTAAGGTTCGCAAAACTGGGTTCTTGGAGTAGGGTTCGACACCTCACGAGTATAAATTGAGCGATCATCCTTCACCAACAAAAAACAAACTTCATTCCAAACCAGACGATGCTTGCGACCGCCGACTCACACGCCGCCGGCAAGCACAGCGCGCAGGTCGACGCGCTGCGGCACGAGTTCGCTTTGGCCGGGCAGGGCCACGTGTTTGCGTTCTTCGACGAGCTCAGCGGCGCCGAGCAGGCGGCGTTTGTGGCGCAGCTGGCGACGGTCGACGCCGCGCGCTGCAGCCGCATTTTTGCGACGGCCGCGGCCGCGCCGGCGCACAGCCACGAGGCGTTTGCGCCGCTGCCCGCGGACTCGTTCTGCGCCGCCCATCGCGCGGGCGGCGCCGAAGACGCCGAACTGTGGCGCCGCGACGGCGTAAGGCTGATTGCGGAGGGGAAGGTTGCCGTGATCCTGCTGGGTGAGTCTTGATCAGACACAGTTGCTGTCAGACACAAACGTGCTCATTCCCTTATCTCTCTTTTCCATGCAGCCGGCGGCCAAGGCACCCGTCTCGGCTCCTCTGCGCCAAAGGGCTGCTACGATATCGGTCTGCCGTCCGGAAAGTCTCTCTTCCAGCTCCAAGGAGAACGCATTCTTTCGATCCAAACCATTGCCAAAAAGACCCACCCTGAACTCGCGGCTACTGCCCTGATTCCTTGGTATGTCATGGTTTCGGAACCCACTCGCGCTGCCACCGAAGCTTTCTTTAAGGAGAGAAACTTTTTTGGCTTGGATCCAAACCAAGTCATGTTTTTCAACCAGGTTTGTGTTTTTCTCACCGCCTACCGCCGACGGCTGTGTATTCCCTTTTGCTTCTTGTTCTTTGCCGTAGGCCTAACAAATGGATCATACAGGGTGTTCTTCCTGCCTTCACTATGGATGGAAAGATTCTTTTGGAAGGCAAAGGCCTTATTTCTACTGCCCCTGATGGCAATGGTGGAATCTACAAGGCTTTGAAGGTTCAAGGTGTTTTGGCTGATTTGGAGAGACGTGGTATTCCATATGTTCATGCCTACTGTGTTGACAACTGGTTTGTGTGTTTTTTTTTTTTTCAACACTACTGCCCGCAGGCGGTGACGTTTCCGCCTTGCTTCCTGTTCAAATACAATCATAAAACTAACCCATTTTCTCAACAAAAAAAAAGCCTCGTAAAAGTCGCAGACCCAATCTTTATCGGCTACTGCGTCTCCAAAAACACTGGCTGCGGAGTCAAGGTTGTCCCCAAACGCGCCGCCAACGAACCAGTCGGCGTCGTCTGCCTGCGAGACAACAAATTCTCTGTCGTTGAATACTGCGAAATCCCACAAGAACTCAGCGAACAAGTCGACGCCAACGGTGACCTCGTCTACCGAGCCGCCAACATTGCAAACCACTTTTACACAACCGAGTTCCTCAACCGAATCGATGAAATGGAAAACAGCATGGAGTTCCACGTTGCCAAAAAGAAGATTAAGCATATTGATTTGACTACGGGTGAACTTGTTGTCCCTACTTCCAATAATGGTATCAAGCTCGAGTTGTTTATTTTTGATGTGTTCCCGTACTGTGAAAAGTTGGCTGTTTTGGAGACGGTTCGTCAGGAAGAGTTTAGTCCTTTGAAGAATGCACCGGGATCCAAAGAAGATAACCCTGAAACGTCTCGCGCTGATATTATGGTGAGACATTTTATTTGCTTTGTTTACCCAAACGTTTCTCATTTGTTTTTTCGTTCTTTTAGGCGCAAAGCAAGAGATTCATTGAAGCCCAAGGCGGTTGCGTCGTCGGTGACGTTGAACTGAGTCCATTGGTTTCATATGATGGTGAAGGATTAGAGTCTTACAACGGAGTCACTATTGAAGGACCCAAATACATCTCCAGCTTGTAAAAAAAAAAAAAAAACAACAACAACAGCCTTTGTCTTCTTTTCAACTGAAGTTGGTCTTTTTCAGACTTCTATATTTTTTTTTTCTTTTACATTTTATTTTGCATTGTTTTTCTTGCTGTCTTTTTTTTTGGATTGTTGATTAACTGAATATAAAAGCACTCTCCTTGGATTTCATTCTTTGTTGCGATGTTATTGCCAGATGTGTGACGAAACCAAAGTAAAAAACTAACGGTCGCGGCGGCCAGGCGCGCGGCCGCCGCCAGCGCCAGCGCGCCGTCCGCGTCGCCCGAAATCCAATGTCATCCATCAACATTCATGGAGGAACGTCTTTTTCCGCCAAAAAAGCCCATTCTGGAAAACCCGCACCCACATCAGTACAAACCCACGGTTCGCCACCTCCAAATATCACGCTCCCCATAGGTCGTACCCGGATTCGAACCGGGGTTACGGGTATCAGAAACCCGGGTGCTGACCGCTACACTATACAACCACGGCCTTGGGGAATCAAGCAGTACCATTTAATCTAAAGCAAGATTCCGAACCCCCCACCTAATCAAATTTTTGAATACCCTTATTCCGTCTGCCAGTCTTGAGGATCTTAAAATTTTTTGCAACAATGTTTTGTTTCTTGTTGGGGACAAAAAAAACTGCCGGTTATGATTTTTAAAGACGGGAATCCAGAGAATCCAAAATTGACCATGTACCACCACCCCAGCAAAAAAAAGCGCATCTTTTGGACCAGGGCAACTCTTGTAGGGACTTCTGAATCACGTTCTGCTTGCTGCCAGAAATCAATCCATTCAACTGACAGGAAAATAACAATTGAGATTGTCAATGATTGGACCCCCTCTTGTGGCACAACTGGCACAAAACACAAAAATAGACTTGTCCGATATCAACATTGAAATTTGGGAAAGTGTCAAAGTGCCGCCAGTATTTTGCTTGCAGAATTTTATGGTTGCGCAGTGTTGGAATCCCCCAGATTGAAACTTTTGGCAACAAATGTTGAACACCTGTGACCTTCACGGGAGAGGGGTTTTTGACTTTCCTGCCTAGAATACTAACTTTGACAGCGTTTTTTATTTATTAATTTTTATTTATTACTCTTTATTGATTTATTTGTGATTCTCTGTTGTGGGACTTGTTGCGTTGTTCAAATAAAGATTTGGAGTTGTTGAGAATTGAAATGACCAGCATGGCTTGATAACGCTCATGACTGTTTGGGTCGTGTCAGTTATGGCCTCTGTCACGAGCAGAATTTTTTCATAAGGAGGGCTACGTCCCTCCAAGGGGGATCCTATTGTGAGTTGATCAGATTTGGTGAGTGAACGCTAGTGAAACCAGTTGTGCCAAAAGGTGTTTTTGGAAGATGCCTGGGGTTTAGTAGCAAGCAAATATAGCCATCTCAAGTGGGCAAAGTAGCGCATGGGAATGATCCCAGGAAGTTGACTAGGGAGCTTTAAAGAGTCGTAGTAGGTGTGCACCCAGTTGCCGTTGGAGAGCCTGTTATAGGGTATGACCAGGGCAAAGGCAACAGGTCCCATAGATTGTGCAGCCAAGCAATCAAACTAGGAGTTAGATTTAGTTTAAGGGTTGTAGGTGCATAGGGACTTAGAGGAGTAGGGCCACCGCAGATCTCAATCTGATTGACATGGATCTGGAAGGGGTCGCGCCCCAGTCGCGATCCCGACGGAACCAAAAGGCACTTGCAAGTGGGGTAATGCAAGTAAGGATTGGAAGATTTCCATTTTATTTGGGATTCAGTTAAGTTCTGTTATTTCTTTTATTTTACTTCTTTTTATTACGCTCTTTCACTTGTCTTTCTTTGGGATTATTATTATGATTATCCCCTCGTGAGTTTGCCATTGCTGCAAATTTTTACTGATGCCACTGGACCACTCAGCAGGCTCAACCAACGACCCATGCATTCTGTTAGAATCTGTAGGCGTGCGGAGTATGGCCTTATAGTTCTTAGGAAACACCCCCGTGTTTCAGAGTTCTGAAGGTATAAATAGGAGGAAATGTCCATACAACATCTAGCGGCTGCGATTGTCCGGTGCTGCGTCACCTATCGATTATGATATATTCTGAACTATCTTTATTAAACAATAAGGGGGGACTAGGAATGTGTGACACTCCATACAAGGCAAACTGCCATCAGGTTACGTTCGTTTGCTTCAACGTAACTGTCCCACAAATCCACCATTTTCTGCTCCAACTCCTTGATGGACAGATATTCCTGGACTTTGAGGGCCATCACTGCCTGAGCGAATCGATGATCCAACCGCAAGCGCACCTTCTTTTGTGAGTCGAATCCCAAATGGAGAGTTTCACCCAAAGAAGTGCACTTATCTTCGACATCGCGAATCTCCTTGATATAATCAGGAATTGACTGATTCGCGCGTATCGCTAATGCTTTATACGCGTCCACGACCGAACTATCCATTTTGCGATTAGCAGGGTCCTTCGTACGTTGAAGTTCCGCCCATAACTCAGCAGGAGTGGCAAACCCGGAATAGGAAATTTGCATTGACCTAGTCAATCCACTTCTGATGGCTCGCATAGTCGTCTGAACCGCATCTGCATCGTCTTTTGCGCGGCGATCTAGGGTCTGCCAGATTTTATCCAACTGTTCAAACTGTTGGTAGACTGCTTTCCACTCTTTAATCGTCTGAGCCGATGGGATTCCATCCCCTTCAACGGCTTCCGCGTCTTCGTCATTGTCGTCGCCATCGTCGTCCGACTCTTCTTTGGCAACAGACACTATAGTTTTCCCACTTTCGTCTGGTAACAACGCGAGTTTTTCCAATAACGCCTCCGGCGGATTTGGGCGAACGCGCTTGTTTACAAATGGGACAAACTTCGCGTCCAGAGTTCTTTCGTTCAACTGACCTATCTCTGTCAACGTCAAACGTTTCCAGACTGGATAGTTAGTGTCACTCAAGAGGATGCGCTTATTCTCTGGCTTCGCATCTTGGTCTTTTGACATCCTTTGTTTTGGAGAACAATAACGCCGTCTGACGTTAAATTCAAACAATGAACAGAAGCCTAGGAATCACCTCAAACATAAGAGATACTCCTAAACACCCGAAATCCGCTTTCGAAAGCCATTTTGGTGCAGGCCGTCACATCTGAGGACGTGATCATTGCGCACAACGATCCAACCAAACATACTCTTTTCTGCATACTACATAGCTTAGAGATAACTATTTATTGAATAAACAACTACTAAAACATGAAGAAAACTTTCTATTATGAGTTCGACGACGTTGGGTCTGCTCTCGAGTGGTTCTAAATTTAGCAACACCACTATCATCGCAACACCACACGCAGGTGTAAACCTACCGAAAAACCGGCAGCGTTTCGTTACATGATCAGTAGGATTGTAAATCCACAGAGCATTCCGCAACTCGACGCTAGGGAGCGATGATTGATGTCCTGTCAAACCACAAACAAGTCAACCGCTTCGGCGCCCCAAGGCGCTCGCCCACCAAACTTGGTGACGATATCGAAGGACTCATTCTGATCACAGATCAATCAGGGCGCCACAGGGCGTCGCCAGTCTCAGTGATAACTACATCTGAAACACCTGAAACTTTGAGGCGTCAAACGATCAAACGCTTTGATCTAGCCAACAAAGAGAAGCCAAACAGCCTGCGCATTCGCAAAGCACATAACAACATAAGCCGAGCTGTTTGGGCTCATAACTTATCATAATCGGTAGGTGACGCAGCACCGGACGATCACAGCCGCTAGATGTTGTATGGCTAAGAGGCAGCTTATGACTCTCAGGGAAAGGGGCGGTGGACGTCGCTCGCGCACGAGCTTACTTCCGCAGAAGCGACAAGGGTGAAGTATCGTGCACGCGCACACCTCTCCACATGTTCGTCCCTTTTCCGGTGAAGGACATTTCCTCCTATTTATACCTTCAGAACTCTGAAACACGGGGGTGTTTACTAAGAACTCTAAGGCCATGCTCCGCACGCCTACAGATTCTAACAAATATGAAATTGTGTTATAAACAACGAGAGATCAAATGAAAATTATTAGAAGCTTACAAGTTGCGGACCAGATTTCTCCTTTGCAAGAATATCATCATAAGTATTGCTGCGTTGAAAATCATTTTGCCGACATATATTGGGAGAATTAAGCCCCGGTGGAGAGCATTGTCTAGACTTGCTGAACTGCTGCTGTCTGCCATGGATAGATGGCTTGTTTTCTGTTTTTTTCAGTCACTGGAATAGTGTTGTGGCTGCGGCGTCAGAGGCGTCCGGAAAGGTTCGTAATTGTTCAACGGTTGGATGATCTCTTATAAGCGTTGGCAGTGAGGGTAATGGACAGTTGAATAGAGAGAGGAGATTTAAGACGTGAAGGATTTCAAATTTTCACCCAATTTAGCCTGCAACTGTCATCAAAGCAAGCGGCATGCAGACAGGAAAAAAATATTCAATAATAATAGTAAATATTGAATTTGATTGCAAACTAATAGACATGTGCTGTTTTTTTTTATTTAGCGATTATCATCGATATTCAACTATCGATGATCGCTGGATATAGTTTTACCGTATTTATCGCTAAACCACGGTAATCTCATCGATATTTATAGAGGTTTATAGCAATAAATAGGATATTATCATAATTCTCTTTATTTGACTATGACCACACGATAAATTATTGTGACAAAGCGATATCTCTCAATTGAAAAAAAAACACGTCAATCAACAACCACAACAGTCCCCAGCATCCCTAGCTATGATTTCAGTAAGTTTCCAAGCTCCCCCTTTGGTCCTCCTCTTCCTCATCTCGTCCTCTTCATCATTTCATCATCCTCATCCACTTCGTCCTCTTCATTCAAATTCAACTTTCCTTCTTTGATTTTCTTAGCTGTCGAAAATCTGTGGCTGCAAATGAAAATGGATCAGAGGCAGCTATGGTCAAGTGACATTGACCTGAGCAAAGCCACAATATGTTGACGAAACAACCAAGCCGCATTTTCATTCACAAAAGTTTCTTGAGAACCGGCAATACAGCTGCAACTTCCATCTGGCAAGCATGAGGTTAGGAGTACTGGGAGAGTTGGGGGCACTTCATTTCCAACTAAATTTTTATTATGAGCAAAGTATTAAATAAAAGCTTGTGTTTAAGTTTTCCGGTTTATTTTCCATTTATTTTCGTAAGTTATTAGTGAGGATGGTTGTTCCACTTGAAAATATTGGAAAATGTCTCTACACTTTACTTGTATTTCTCAATAATAAATATACTCAATTGGCTGACTTTGCTGAAGCGTCGATTAGGAGCAGGCAAGGGACTGTGGTCGACCCTCAGTTGTTCCTTTTTTTTTTTGTTTGGTTGACCGACATCAATGTTTTTGCCACAAAGCGCATTGCGCTAAATCTCTCTAAAACACGCATTAAAGAAACCGCTTTTTATCATTCATTATCGATCTATAGATCGCCGGTAAAATCTGGCACATGTCTAATAAACTAATAAAAGAATTCCTGTGATTGCAAACTAATAGAAGAATTCCTGATGCTATGTAAATCAAAGGGAATTAAATCAATCAATAGAAGTGAATAGTAACCCAAAGAACAAAATGCTGTTTTTAACAGGACAGGTGGACATGCTCTTACACCAGAAGAACAACTTAAAACATGATGTAGTTATAATGAATGACGGATTTAAGTGATATGTGTGTGACAGACTCAAGGTTTTTTGTGTTTTGCAAGTCAGAGTCCGCAAAATCAGCTTCACTGAAAGCAAATATCAATGATTCAATGATTGAGTCTTTGACTTAAAGTAAGAGTTTCACAAAAAGACTCCCGGAAAAAAGGTCGTACCCGGATTCGAACCAGGGTTACGGGTATCAGAAACCCGGGTGCTAACCGCTACACTATACAACCACATGAGTCCAAGGAAAAGTAAGCATTAATCCAAATAAAATTAGATTCCCCGCCGTCAGACCTGTGCTGCGATCT